>SNQJ01S0054328.1:119332-140166 GCA_010110895.2 Picea sitchensis | reverse complement strand
TTAATAAATAAAGTTATATAAAAAAAAATTGAAATGTTTTGGAGTCTATGGGTTTTGAACCCACGACCACCCACCGCCTAAGCCTTAAGAAACAACCAAACACCAGTGCGCCATACATGAGTCTTTACAAATAAATTCATATACTTAAATAGATTAATGATAACAAAGTACTATCCCAACGTATAATCTCCAATTATCCATGTTAACCAAACACTGAGTTTCGTGCCCTCAACCACCGAACCAAGCACCAAGTCCCTCCATTCCATTCCACTAGTCAAAGCCAAGAACCAAGCTTCAATGCATAGCCCTAGGCTCACTACATCATACGACCACAAGTCAGGAAACAATACATAACCACAACGCACAAGCGCTAAGTTCCAATGCCGAAAGCCACTCTACAATCCTCAAGACTCGCACCTGCAACCACCGAGACACACAATTCAATGCATATGTACAATGCGCCAAGGAAAGCTCATGAGTCAAGCATCGAAGGATAACCTTAGAATCATTTCATCGACATTAGGTTGGAAGTCACCTTATTTAGTTGTAAATGCACAATATAAGGACTTAGAACAAGATAAGAGGGAGGGGATTTCATGCACACTAGGAAAGTAATCTAGAGGAATTGGTGAGTATGGCGCAAGGCTAGCGTAGCTATCAAGCAAGGGAGTCAATAGTTTTCTTAGGCGAAGAAATCAAGCATAGATGCTTTAGCCCTAACCTAGCCAATCCCATAAAGAGAGTAACGTCTGTTTACAGACAAGTAAAAATAAACTTACGCCTAACCCTGTTTTCTAGTTTAAGTTGCGCAAATTTGAAACGTCCTTGAACTCACCCTGACAACTTTGGTTGATGCAGGTTAAATCATATAGGATGGTTAGGACTCGAGGGAATCAAGGCAGAGGAGCATCGTCGCAGGTGCCACCAACACCGCCAGCGCCGCCACCACCATCGCCCGAACTAGCTCTCATATTGCGCTCGTTGGAGGCCATAAATGAGACTTTAAAGGGGAGAAAAATAGTAGGGACCAAAGTGGAACCCCCACCATCTGGAACATATAATCCAAAAGCATCAAGGGATTCAGGGGGAGGACCTCCACCCGAAGACATCAACAGAGAATTGCAGAAGATCAAACTTTTGGAGTTTGCCAGATGTCGCGCCAATGAACGTGCAGAAGCATGGTTGGAAGGCATGACAAAGTGTTTTTCCTTAAGGGACTATGCATCCACCTCAAAGGAGAAAATAGTGATTTTTCAGTTAAGAGACATCGCCTTGAACTGGTGGGGCAACCTGGAAAGACAACTACATCTTACCCCAGACACCGTATCTTGGGAACTTTTCGAGGAGAGGTTCCGAAGGAAATATCTGCCAGCTTACTATGAGGAACAACAGGTAGGAGCGTTTCATGCTCTAGTATAGGGAAACATGACCGTAGAGGAATATGAGATTAGGTTTATGGAATTGGTCAAGTATGTTTCATATATGGATAATGACCAATGACAGGCATAACGCTTTTTCTATGGGTTGAACCCTAAGATTAGAGCTATGGTGCAGATGTGGAAACTGTCTTGAGTAGCAGAAGCTATGGAAAATGCACGTTATGCGGAGGAACACATGAATTTAACTGGATGTACAAGACCTTCCTTTCCACATCGTCTTGGATTCGTAGGGAAATCCCCTAGGACATTTCCCAGGGGAGGGGGCTCAAGGCCACCTCCATATGGTAACAAAGTTGCACCAATGATAGTAGTCGTAGGGATTTCAATGGCAGTGAGTGCAGCATCTCGTTCATCACCAACGACGCAGGCAGGTCCATGACCATATCGGGGAACAACTAGTAGGGGCAGGGGTTCCAGGGGAAGGAACTCATTTCAGAGGCAATCACAGAATAGTGCGTAGGTTCAATCTTATGTTACATGTTGCGGATGTGGAGGACCCCATTACCAACATGACAACCTAGAGTTACAATCAAGATTTGTGCATAGAGAAGGAAAGGCCTCGATGGGAAGAGCAAGTAGCAACCACCAGATTTACGCAACGGTTAATAATCGCTAGTTCGAACATCAATCCATGGTGGTGGAGTCATCAGGTACGCTAAATCATATCAATGTTAAGATTTTTTTTTATTCTGGTGCGATAAATAGTTTCATTTCACCATCTGCATTAGAAAAGAGTGGGTTGGAAACCTACGAGCACGATGAATTTAAACAAGTCGAGATGGCTTTGAGGGAAAAACAAGCGGTAGGACCGAGCGTTGATAATTGTATAGTAGACCTGGGAGTGTGTACTACCAGGTTGAAGGTATACGTTACTGCTCTCGGGGCGTATGGCCTAATCATTGGAATGGATTGGTTAGAAGCTCATCGAGTTTTGGTAGATTGTTTCGCAAAAAGGGTGCTCTGTGTTGACGATGAAGGAAGGCCAGTAGATATCCAGGGTGTATGGAGAAGGGTGTCATTACGCTTTATCTCAACTATGAAGGTTAAGAGATGATTGATGCAAGGGTGTGGACTTTATGTCGTTGAAGCAGTGAATGAAAGGAAAGGACCCTCATTAGATCAGTGCCTGGTATTGTCAGAATTTAAGGATGTTTTTTCGAACGAGTTACTAGGGTTACCTCCTGAGAGGGATCTTGATTTTACTATTGAGCTAAAACCTGGTGCAGAACCAATTTCCAAGACTTCGTATCGGATGACAGTGTCGGAACTCTGTGAATTGCAAATGTAGTTGAAAGAGTTACTAGACTTAGGGCTAATAAGGCCCAGTGTCTCACCTTGGGGTGCACCAGTAATTTTTGTAAAGAAGAAGGATGGATCCTTACGACTATGTATAGACTACAGGGACTTGAACCATGCTATAGTGAAAAATAGGTACCCAATGGCACGAATAGATGACCTCTTCGATCAGATGAAAGCAACAACGGTATTCTCAAAGATCGATTTGCGATCTGGGTATCATCAGTTAAGGATTAAGGAATGTGATATCCCAAAAACTGCCTTTCGAACTCCATTTGGACATTACGAGTTTGTCATAGTACCTTTCAGATTGACCAATGCGCTAGCAGTATTCATGAGCCTCATGAACGATGTATTCGGAAAGTACTTAGACCATTTTGTACAAGTCTTTCTAGATGACATCCTCATCTATTCCAAGAATGAAAGAGAACATGAGGAGCACTTACAAGTGGTGTTGTCTTGCCTTTGAGAGAACAAATTGTATGGGAAGTTGTCGAAGTGTTCCTTCTTTCAGAAAGAGATCCACTATTTAGGTCATATCATTTCCGGTGAAGGAATCTTTGTGGACTTAGAAAAGGTAAAGGCCATTATGGAGTGGCTAGTGCCAAAAAATGCCCATGAGGTGAGAATATTCATGGGGATAGTAGGTTATTATCATAGATTTGTGGAAGGATTCTCCAAAATAGCGAAACCCATCACCACTTTGCAGCACAAGGGGGTCAGGTATGAATGGACAGAAGAATGTGATAGTGCATTCATTGAGCTTAAGAGGTTACTAACTAGTGCACCAATTCTACGAGTGTCGGATATGGAAAATTACTTCACAGTCTGCACGGATGCCTCGAAGCAAGGGTTGGGGGCCGTGCTAATGCAAGATGGAGGAGTGATAGCTTATGCGTCAAGGAAGTTGAAGAAACACGAAGAGCTATAGGCGACTCATGATTTAGAGTTGGCAGCTGTAATGCTAGCTCTGAAACTTTGGAGGCACTATCTTGTGGGGTGAAACTTTGAGCTCAAAATGGACCATCAAAGTTTAAAACATCTCTTCACTCAAAGGTATCTGAATGCCAGGCAAAGGCAATGGAGTGATTTCATGAGTGAGTACGATTTTGGTATTTCGTACATCAAGGGGAAGGAAAATGTGGTCGCGGATGCCTTGAGTAGGAGATCACATGTCTTCTCCTTTGTACCCTTAAAGGTCAATCTGAGGGAACGTGTGTTGACGCAACTCCAAGGAGACAGTTCGTATTTAAAAGTTACTTCAAACCTCCAGAGTGGGAGGCAATTAGATCCAAAGTATGAAGGATATAGTTTGGAAGCAGACAGACTGTTAAGATATCGAGGAAGGATGTACATCCCTAAAGATGGGGATATTCGAAGCATCATACTGAAGGAAGCCCATAGAGCACTTTATTTTGCGCATCCGGGTGTGAAGAAGATGTACGCAGACATGAGGAAGCTCTTCTTATAGGTAGGCATGAAGCGTGATGTAGTCCATTTCATCGCCAAGTGCCTAGAGTGTCAACAAGTGAAAGCCGACCACCATCACCCGATAGGCCTCCTACAACCACATGATGTTCCTATGTCCAAGTGGGAAGTCATCTCTATGGATTTTTTTGTGGGGTTACTGCTCACATCTCATAGACACAATGCCATTCTTGTGATAGTGGATAAGTTAACCATGAGTGCTCATTTTATTCTGGTTAGAGACACTTATGATGTCACTGATGTGGCACATGTGTTTGTAAGTGAGGTTAACCGTTTGCACGGGATACCTAAGAAGATCATTTCAGATAGGGACTCTAGATTCACTTCTAGGTTTTGGACAAGTTTGCAGTCAACGTTGGGGACTCCGTTGAACTTAAGCACAACTTATCATCCTAAAACAAATGGGAAAACCAAGAGGGTAAATCAAGTCATGGAAGACATGCTCAGGATGTATGTCATGGATAATCAAACCCATTGGGAGAAGTACCTACCTTTGGTAGAGTTTGCCTACAACAACAGTTTTCATAGCTCCATCGGAATGCCACCCTACAAAGCTCTGTATGGAAGGCCATGCAGAACACCATTGAGTTGGGATAGATTAGAAGACTGAGTAACATTTGGGCCAAAATTGAGTCAAGAGATGGAGGAACAAGTGATTCAGATTAGGCAGAAACTAAAGGAAGCACAGGATAGGCAGAAAAGTTATGCGGATGCACACAGGACCAACCGAAGTTATGAAGTGGGAGACCAGGTTTTCATTCGTATCAGGCCTAATAAGAGTACCATATGGTTCAGGAAGGGGACAAAGTTGTCACCTCAATTTATAGGACCGTTTCGAATCCAAGAGAAAATTGGATCCGTTGCCTATCATCTCGTACTGCCGCCCCACTTGCATAAAACTCATAATGTTTTTCATGTATCTGTTTTACGTCATTATGTTGTTGATGAATCACATAAACTAAATTGGAAGGAATTGCAGGTATCAGACATGGGAACTCTCCCGGTAGAACCATTACGCATATTGGACCGTAGAGTCCAACAGCTCAGGAATCATCTGGTAGACCAAGTTAAGCTCCAATGGGACAAGTATAGTCCAGGATCTTCTACTTGGGAAGACGCCGAGACATTACGCCGAGACTATCCCTCACTTTTTTTGACCACCTCGAGAATATGTTTCTCGAAGGTTGGATGTATGTAACACCACCTTTTGACTTCAACAACCAGGATTACCTGAGGCCTACTTATATTATTTTCTATTCACAATGGAAATATTAAATGATACACTTAAACTTTTAAGACGTATGAACCTTTATGAATGTTATATGTATTTGAATAATGATGGATATGATGCGATATATTGTGAGAATGTAAATTTTATGAATGTTTAAATGTTATTGATGATGATGGATATAATGCGATCTACTACGTGAATGTAAATTTTATGAATGTTTAAGTGTTATTGATGATGATGGATATGATGTGACATATTGTGTGAATGTGAATCCTATGAAGGTTTAAATGCTAGTAGAATGATGCTGGATATGATGCAATCTATTTGATAAATGATAATTTTATGAATGGGTGTCGAAATTGAATTATGGGACATTATGAGATCTATTTTTAACTTGAAAACTTTGATGTTAAGTTGTCGGTACAAGGATACCGAATTGAAATGATGATAGTATGCAATTACATGATGATAATGCATAGAAATGTATGAGTTTGTGTTACAGACTAATCTGCAGGTTATGGACTATGAAATAGCCAAGGGATAATGATGATGAAAGTGGATGTCATGACCACTAGCCGAGAAACATTATGGTATGAATCTTTGTATGTGAAATTATATTGGTTTGGATGCATTGCTATGATATGTGAACCAGTGCAGGATTTCAGGTGATGAGACTGCCCAAAGCCGAATAAACGATGACAAAACTCCCAGCAACACGGTGCCACTGTATATTCCATTGTAGGGTGTGGACCCTAGTTATGATTAGGAGGGGTGGAGGCATTTCCCATCATGTATCCTTCGAAACCTGAAGTCATGGGAGGACGATGTTAGTTCACGCTCCCCTAGACGTGTGATGATGACTGTCAGTTGCCTGCTGGGGAAGCTTGGTCAAGATAGTGACACTTCCGCTTACGGGTTCTATTTGGAGTTAGGTCAATATAGTTGACACTCCAAGATAGTCCAGCAAAGGAAGGATAGGAATGGATATGAAAGTAAGTTAGGGAGGAAGGATGAGTAGAAATAGTTGAGAAAGTAGGGGGATTTGTCTTATGGTGGAATTTATTGTTTTTCCCTTCTGTTATCACCCTATAATTTATAGGATCAACTGGTGATTGAAGTGTTATCTCTTTACTGTTTTTTCTTGTCAAATGATTTTTCATTCTGTAAATAATTTGAGAAAAGAAAGAAAAAAGAAAAAGAAAAGAAAAAGAAAAGAAAAGAAAAGAAAGAAAAGAAAAAGAAAAAGAAAAGAAAGAAAAAGAGGGCATAAAAGAAAATTCAATAGAGCCCCATGCAATAACAGTGACTTGGTCCATACCTTTCAAGCATGGACAAGTTCTTTTAAATTGATGTTGATAGGAATTAGTGAATAAGCTTGGCTAAAACTGTTTAATCTTAGCCAATTGATCTAGGTTAGTTAGTGAATAAATCTAGCCAGATTGCCTAATCTTGGTCAGATAGCCCCAGGGTAGACTAAGTTCTTAGCCCAACAGTTTAATCTGGGATAATTGTCATAGGAAGTTAGGTTAGAACAAATGATAGTTTGCTTTATTTTAATAAAACTAGCTCGATTATCAATGTTGGACCATGTCTTGGATGCTTAAAAAGTTGGTTGTCTAACCCCTTGGTGATATAAACATGTGAAATCTTGGGAAAAACCCATGATATGCACTTATCCTAAGTTTCTTTGGGTGCATATGCTTCCGTACTCTCATTTATGCACCGCTCATGTATCAATGGCTCAGATGATCGTGCCTAGATCTACGACGGATAGGTATTTCTGGACCCCCCGACCATTCTACCTTTAACGGTCTTGGTGGAGATCAATAATCAGGAGAGAATAATGTATCGTGCATCTAGGCCGGCCCCAAATTTCAGTAGCTTAGATCTATGGTCAGTGTTGGATTCTGGACCCCCCATCCGTTCTACCTTTATGGAAGGGTCAGGAATGTGTTAAAAGTAGTACACAAATGCCGAGTTAGAAAGGAGAATTACACCTGAATCAGCGACTCAAGGTATTTCCGAGACCCCCAAGCTGATCTACCTTTTGCTTGATTGGGGGGTCCAGCTCAGGGCTTTTACTCTGGCCGGAGCCCCCTATCCTCATTGGCATGAATCCCAGATCCCCAAATCCAACCAGCACCTCTGCATCTACATGTACCTTGTCACCTCCCTTGGCGTCATCATCCACCTTTCCATAAGAGTCACATCCTGTAACTCCATCGGTCCTTCTCCCTCACGTGTAGAATACTTTCACCATGTTTTTCCCCAATGAACAGCGCCACGTCCACTCATCCAGAGTATTCTTCAGTCATTGTCGCCTGCCATCTCACATTCTAAATTACCCATTGGCCATTTATTGGATAAATTATGGGGGGGGGGGGGGGTCAATAATCGGAGATAATGTATGCGTGCATCTAGACGGCCCAAATTTCGGCGCTTAGATCTATGGTCTGTATTGGATTCCAGACCCATCCGTTCTACCTTTAATGGAGGGGGGGGGGTCCGGAATGTGTGTTAAAGATCGTGCACAAATATGCAGTTGAAAGGAAAGTGCACAGATCAACGACTCAAGGTATTTTTCAGACCCCCCCAACTGATCTACCTTTAACGGTGGGGGGGGGTCC
The DNA here is from genome assembly GCA_010110895.2 of Picea sitchensis. Classification (NCBI taxonomy): domain Eukaryota; kingdom Viridiplantae; phylum Streptophyta; class Pinopsida; order Pinales; family Pinaceae; genus Picea; species Picea sitchensis. Next base: position 132,085 of record SNQJ01S0054328.1, on the reverse strand, counting down.
GAAATGGAATTTTACTCTGGCGGGCCCCCTATCTATACGTGGCATGAATCTACTGGTCCCAAATCCAACCACCTCTTACTGTCTTACATACCTTGTCACCTCATGACGTCATCATCCACCTTTCCATAAGAGTCACATCTCGTAACTCCATCAGTCCTTCTCCCTCGTTCACCCGTGGCAAGTCCTTTCACCATGTTTTTTTCCCCCAATCGATAACTGCCACGTCACTCATCCGTATTCCTCAGTCGTTGTCACCTGCCATCTCACATTCTAAATTACCCATTGGCCATTTATTACTGGATAAATTATCCGTTAACCAACTGACCTATCTCCCATGCCCAACGGATACCCGTTTACTCAAAACCACCCTCACCACCTCATTCTTTCACCATTTACCCACTCATCGCACCAGAGAATTTACCCCATTTTCCTCTCTGTTACAATCAGTCACCCCCATCTACAGTCATCCCCGCTAACTTTGTTTTATTTGCAGGTATTGTTACAATAATGGCGCCAAATTCAAAACAAACAGAAGGTGAAGAGAATCCGTTTCTCCCGCCTCCTGTCGACCTTGATAGGATTCCTCTGTCCAACAAAGACTACTTAATCGCAGACACCAAGTGCGATTTCAACTTCGCAGACCTACAATCATGGCTTAAAGAAGTTTTCCTGGACTAGAGTGACGAAATTGGACTCTGGGAGTCCAACCTACCCTTGTATCTCTCCCCTCAGATTCATCACTTCCCAGAATTCACCCTCAAGTGCTAAGCCCACTATATCCTCGAGCAAAGAGCCATTCTATCCTCATTCGGGGAAATTCTTTTCCTCATCATGCCAGAAACCATCGACCAAATGATGCAAATATCCCAAGCCAACTCCGCCTCACCTTTTAACCTTGAGATCATCACAGAGCTATACCAGAAGCTGTCATTTCCTCAAAGAGCTCAGATTTTTGAGCTTTTTCTTCCACAATCCGCTCAACTCCCCACTACAAACCCCCCTTATCCTTCCTCCATGTTCTCAACAAAAGGAAACCAGGTTATCACATCGCTATGCACATTGCTTGGTTATTTTTTAGATCAATGGGTAGATGAACCCATTCTGGGATTTTTGTCTATTTTCTCCACCGATGAGAAACCCACTACACAGTTTGACTTCAACACGTTCCTGGCGAACAACATTCATGAGCAATTCATCAATTTCTCCACAGAAGGCATGTTCCGTTATTCTTCAATACTGGCATATCTATTCATTTTCTTCCAAGCAGACAAATTTGCTTTTTCTATGCAGAAGATGGACGAAGATGGCAGACCCCAGGAAGTAACCACATGGACTTCCCTACTCAAACATAACTCCATGGAATTCAGTTTCAAGCAGTTCATCGATCAGTTCTACCACCCAGTGGTGAGTATGCTCAGCGGAAGACCTGAACCTAGAATTAATGATGAAGTTTAGAGGATCCTACATCTCTCGGACCATACAAAGACTAGTGATTGGTACCTGTACCAAAATCACACTAAGATCATAGTCTATGGGTGCGAATTGGCCCCATACAAACTACCCAAATACTTACCTGTCAGAATTGTTTCCCTGGAATACATAAGGTAGATGATAATCTCGGACGATATACATTTTGTGTCTTTGAAGAAGATGCAACAACTCATAATCAAGGGGAAGATTGGGTCTTTCATCTACAACAATCGAAGCACCAGGGAGGAAGCAGACAGACTGCTAAAGGAAATGAAATTCTTTGTTAGTTTCACATGGCACTATGATCCGTGTGGGATTATTTCTGAGATGCGGATAAAAAATAAGAATATCCTGTATGTTCACATATCTAGGCCTGAGGTAGAAAATTTTTCCAACCAGACGGAATGGGAGCCAAATAATTTGGTTGAGATAGAACAACAGGACCTCCCGGTCACTATATCACAGACGACCACCCCACAGGCTCCAAAGGAGAAAAGGCCTAGGCAGGATCTGTCACCTCCTGTCACTGAAGTATCATTAGAAGAATTTTGACTGCATACCAAGAGGCCAAAAACCAGTTCGACTCTTGACCCGGCTGGAGAAAAGGCATTTCCATTCACTACAATGATGGAGGTTGATCGGTCGCTCTTTAGTACAAGCAACAAGTAGATCATAACCTTAGTATTGCCAAAGAAGCCTACAGATACTCCACCAAGAAAAATAATCAGACTCTAACTAGCAGCACATACGCCCAGTTCTAGAAGTAGACGTCGACTGCACAACACAGGCTGCTATCGACATTCGACACTGAGAAGGGTAGAATGCACATGGCATTTCTCCAAGCACAGGTGCCAGACCCAAAGGTAATCACCGATTACAAAAGGGAAACTTTTGAATTCCAGACTAAGGACGTGCACCCAGCTGATCAAATGGATCTGCACAGGTAAACTGGAGAAATGGTTTTCTCCACACTGACACAGGCTTCCACTACTGCCTCCAGGTTACAAGTGTCTCTGAACAACGTCTAGACATAGTTGAATTTGGAGAAAATATCATCCTTTGCCAAGGATAACATGATCAAGACGTTGGAGGAACTGGTCCTCAAGATCGAGTATGATCCCTAGAATGTGAAAGAAGTAGAGGAAATGATCAAGAAGAAAAATTCCAACATAAAATCTTTGAGGAAACAATTGAAGTTGCCACCAACAGTAGACTCGCAGGCAAAGGAAATAGTGGAAACAGAAGGAGAAAAAGATGAAATGCTTAAGTTGATCATGGAGTAGAATGCACAATTGAAGGAAATGGAAGCTGAAATGGAGAAGCTAGTGAAAGAGAAAGAACAGTCAAAACCCATGGAAGTCATTCCATTGAGTGTAGTTCCACTCTCAGGGGTGAGCACAATGTCACTAGCAGAAGTTCCATCGGCGAATCCACTGACGTCTCTGAAAAAGACGGTTGAATTGGCTAAATCTATGGAAGAGATGAATTTGCAGGAGACAGAGATTAGCAAGCTCAAAAAGGAGATTGAGAACCTTTAGGAACTCAAATATTCTTATCAAACCAGCTACTCCAAGGAAAAACAAGTGTTAGAACAGCTCAAACAAGAGTTACAATAGCTCCGGAAGCAAACAGTGGCAGGAAAAACACTGGCCGAAGTCAAAGAAAGTGTCTGGACATACATCATCAAGTCTATGAATGAAATATGGCCAATGATACAGATTATGTTTGAGCAAAATGAATTGGTGCAGAGAAGTAAACAAGCCATCAGGAATATTAGATCAGAACTGGGAGAGATGCCCACACAGGCTAATGAAATCATCAAATTCCTGAATTCTAAAACCAGAGAGGAGCTGGAAGAGTTGAGAATTGAGGATAGAATGAAGACCATCCTTGAGGTCAAGAGAGTCTTGACCAAGAGAGGACTAATTCTATAGCTGGAAGAAAAGGTTTAGGCTATGGACCTAGGGGTACAAAGGTTTTTCAGCAAGATCGAGGCTCTATAGAAGAAAGGTCTTCCTGGTTTGAAGGTGATAAATGACAAATTGATGATGCTCCCTGATTACAAAAAGAGACTAGCTGATGTGGCTAAGGATAGTTCAAAGTTTTCAAGAATTCAAGGCAGTATCATGGGTAAGGCATTCCTAGATGCACTACAGTTGGACATCAACATACAACATGAGATCTGGTACATCTTCATCACCAAGCCTACTTTTGCCAAGTACACAGAGATGGATGAAGTCTACCGAAGATTACTCAAAGTCAGCGTTCCCAGTCATCTTCGATGGAAAGAGCTTTGTGACCTAATCGAGTAGTCGATGAGCTGTCCTTGCCCAGTCAACTATCCAGTCAGACGAGGTCGTGCAGAGGCCTCACCAACGGTTCACCCAGAAAACAACATGAAGTTTCGACACATCATCAAACAGTTTCCTAGATCTTTGTAATTTGTTAAGTTAGTTAAGCTAAAAATAGGTTTACCACATCCTGATCTTTAATGACAGGATCATTTGTAATTTTGGGTTATAAATACTTTACTTTTCGAAGTATTGAGGGTTGATCTTTATGCCCTGCGAGTTATCAGACTGTAATATTTTTCAAGAGATCTTCCATTAATACAAAGAGGCATTTTCATAGGATTCTTGCGTGTACTCATTGGTGATGTTTTCCTTTCTGAGTTAAATTTTATTCTCGCTTAGTTATCATACTGTTTTCTAAATCTAATATTTGAAAGTAACGAACGTTGCAGGATTTATTTTTGTATACCCTATTTTTGACTTTAAAGATTTTAGTGTTTCATCTTCTAATTTTACGATAAAGAAATTCTTAATTGCTTCTTTGTTGTATTTGACATTCTCGCTTTTTCTACTATTCCTCATTTATGCTGCTAAAAGAATCCAGCGATTACATTATCTCTCCCTGTGAAAGGTTTCTTTGTTTTCTGGTTGAGATTTTATTTCATGATACAGACCCCATAGCCCAATGGATGTGTAAATCTCTCTCAGCCAACCAAACAAAAACTACAACAAACAAAACAAACATATTTTATTTACCTAGCCTAATATTTTAAATTTGAAACATATCTAAATCATACAGAGAGATCCCTCTCTGAAGCTGGTAGGGCTAGATCCTAGCTTCGAAGTGGTTGGATAAAGTTACCTCCTGTAGATTTCTTCTTTTCTGACAACCTCTAGGAAATTTACAGAGCGTTAACACCTTCTAAAAAGAAAATGTGTATATATGAATATTCATAATTACATAACTAAACCACGGTTGTCTAAATAAATTTGTTGAACTAGATAATTGTAATTAAAGAATTTCACAAACATTTGATTGGTTTATTGTCTTTTATAAAAGAACAGTCTTGTTGATTGGACTGGATGCATACATAAAATACTACAAGGGTGATAGTTATTGATTATTAGTACATGCATGAGACTTGTATGTACTAGCTACACATGCATTTCTTGCACATGTACACTAGTATGTATGAGTTTTCTTGGCTTACTAATAGTGTCGATTAATTGTCATGAATGTGTGAACCATGTTTCTTTTCCTTTGTATCATGAGATACCTTAACTTCGGGACGAAGTTTCTTGAAGGGTGGTTGTATGTAACAACCCTGGTTAAATAGATGCATAGGGATTATTAAGTAAAATTAATTAGATAATTAATTGTCCTAATATGGTTTTAGTTAAACAATGATTAGTATTAATAATATTAATTAATTATTTAATTATTAATTAACTGTTTATAACTTTTGATTGATTGATTAATTAATTAATTGATTACATAACACATTCAATGATTTGGGTAATAAATGAAGGGGCTTAATAACTTTAATTTAATCTTTATGAAACTTTACGTATGATAGGTTAAGGATAAGATAATAAAGGAGGTTTAAGGTAATAAAGGAAGGGATAAGGTAATTAATGGAGGGGAGGAGAGTCGGTGAAGGGGGAGATATGACAGGGAAGAGTCCTACGGGAGAGGGAGGATTATGAAAATTGGGGGAAAGAGCATTATTGGCAGGAGGTCTATATTTCTGAGGTTTGTATTTTCTGTTGGACATCTTCTGGTTTTGAGGAGTTGGGTTTTGGGGGTTTTTGTGAACCATTGCAGGGGGCACTGGGTTGCTGGGGGTTTTGGGCACGGGGGCCAGGATTCCTTACGGTATCTTGGAGCTAGGGAGCTGGACAGGCTGCTCCTAGCTGGCTAGGTGGTTAGTTGGTTTTTGGGCAGGGTTGGGTCAGTGCATCAGGCTTGGCAAAGCAATAGGGAAAGGACATCCAGATCAGCGGGAATTAGCATCAGGCAGAGGTATTTTTATTCTGTTATGTAATTCTTATTCCGTTATGTAATTCACTAGATTGTTGTTCATTAATTAATTTAACCTGCTTATATGCTAAATGAAAGAAATTACTTAGTCTTTCTGCGTAGAAGTAATCTTATTTGTTTCAATTTATGGATTTTATTAGACTTAAATTAATTTGGTCCCTACAGTTAGCTCTGTCATGTTCCCCACTCATGGAGTCATAGCCACCTCTTTTTAACCCCATTGTTCCATTTGTTTCCTACATTTATTATATTCAAAAATTGTCTCTTACATGTGTCCATCCAAAGATGACAGTTGAAAAGTTAAAATCTTTCATAATCATTCAAATAATAATAACTAATTGTCTCAATAAAGTCAAGTACAAATTTCCATAAATAAAAATTATTAAATAAAATATTTAATAATTGAGGATGTTACAGACATTTTATTTAGTTGTTTCAGTTTTGAGCTCTGGAATAACATAATTGTTGGACCCCTGGCTGACTATTTCTGGCACTGTAACTCATCTTTTTCAAAATAAAACAAGAATTTAAGGAATGCATGCGACCATAACTCAAACCCATCATATACATATTGATATTTGTAACAATAATTTGGAAAACACTATGTTTGATTTTGAATGAGCATGTTGTTTTCTCTTGGACTCGTTATGTAGAATTTATTCCCCTTTTGAAAATGCTATCTCTACATGAATTTTTCAATATCTCATGCCATTCACTCCATTGTTTTTGTTCTATCCATAAAAGCGTGAATTGTTCAATATCTCCTGCCATTCACTCCATTGTTTCTGTTCTATCCATAAAAGCAGAAATAATGTATAAATCTTTCCTCTCCTTTCTTTATGCTCCAAACTTAGGTTTGGGTTTAGAATGAGTCTCTAGGGTTTTTCCTCTCACATATTTTCTTATAAATGATGGTCCTAAACCATTGTATTACACTGGAACTATTTGAGTTTCCATTTAAAAGTCACTTTAGAAGTTTTCAGTGTGAAGTGATGAATTCTTTGGTCTTGACCCAATTTTGAAACCATGCATTCAAGAACCATGTCATGACTCTCCTTACTCAATGCCAAAAGTGTGATTTGTATTGTTTGGCTAAAACGTAGAGTTTTTTCAATCTCGTGCATTCTAAGAAAAATGACCAGATTTATACAAGATTTCCTTGCCTCTTTAGTTTGATACTCACAACATTGAGTTGGAATTATATTTCTCTTACAGTTAGAAGATGACTTGACCCTAGCATAAAAAACTTTGTTGTAAGTAGTGGGTATGAGCATATATTTATTGGTTTGATGGGAAGGATTGTGATATGACACATTTGATTGAAAATTGTTTCCATTAAGGAGAAAACATCTGGCCTCATACCCGAGTTGTTTGATACCTTGATCTTTGATAACATAAAAATGTTAAGGTTTGGTTTGAATTGATGAGGTCTTCCATTATTGATTATATCTGCTTATTTCAAGAAACTTACAGTGATAGAGAGAGAACCCTTGTTGTTTGAATATATGTGTAGTCATGGCATATATTGTATCCATGTCAATTGTTTAAAAATATATATTTATAGAATACAATATGTATATTTTGGTAAATGAAAAGTTATTAAGATGAAATTAGATTTGATTGAGTCGAAAATGCTACATAAGGATACATAAAAGGGTTATGGTGGTTGTAGAACATAATGTGGTTTTTGGGTATTGAAATAAGAACGTGACCAATTGTTTGGGTACAATAATATTTTGTTTTGTGCACACAACCAAATTCCTTCATATTACTACTTTTCATAAATTATTCCTTGATTCCATTTTCATATATCATTTAAAATGTCATTTGTTTTCCTCATGTTACGTGAAATTGAATGTTTTTGTCATTAGTTTTATATTAGTAATAAATTTTCAATCAAAGGAAGAACTTGAAAAGGTGAACTGCATAGTCATTATATTTAGTGGATTTTCTTTAGTTTTATATTAGTATTTGTCAATAAAAGAATATTTTACTCAATAAATTTTTGGTCAAAGGAAGAACTTGAAAAGGTGTACTGCATAGTCATTATATTTAGTGGATTTTCTTTATATACACAGGGCCAATTTCCGCATGCTCTCATTTTTCATAAGTTATTCTAAGATCCTAATTCCATTTTCATTTTGTCCAAATCTCTTTCCCCATGTATAAGAAAATTATTTGACAATGAAAGACTATTAGTGATGATTCAAAGTTTGACATGAAAGGTATGAGATGATTATTGATAGATCATTGGAATTGCAGAATGGTTGATGATGGTATTGTTTTTGAACATGTACCATTATTTTCCTTACCATTATCTCATTTTTCATACATTACAAATCCCATCATATCCCTAAAAATCATTGAAACTCCAATGTTCTTAAATGATAATTACTTAATTGAAATGGTTCAAGACAAGAATAAAATTTTCATTATCCCTCTCTATATGTCTTTGGTGGCTTGCATGATTTTTTCTTGTCAATGAGAGCTATTTCCAAATTTTGTTGATGAAAATAGTATTTGATGCATATTTTCTATTGTATGAATACTCTAACTTTGCCTTGCATTTATAGATGAACTTTTTCAGTAGAGTAAATAGGGGCATAGAAAGAAGGCCCAACGATTTTTATGGAAACAAAATACCTTGTTTTTCAATTCATTTTGATGTTGATTCTTAAGAATTCAACTAGCTTTTGCAAACAAGTTTCCCAAACCTAGCAGTACGAGGAGCCTTTCAACCACATCTTCCATCTAGGAGACCTGCTCTCCAAACTCATTTTAGCATCTCTATTATACATGTTCAACCACATGTTTCCCTACCTCCTGAGATCCCAACCAATGATGTCTGAAATGATTTTGTTAACCCTCAAAATCAAGTTCAAGGATGGACAACAATCTCTTTTCCATTACCTCCTCCTCCACCTAAGTAGTCAACCTACAAATTACATCATAAGCCTCCCATTCTTATTCAACCCAACCATTTAAGAAGTTAAAGTCTCAATCCATAGAACCATATCCTAGCAAAGGAAAAATGCATACCCATTCTACTAAATATGACGAGTCAATAACTTCCTCACACTTAATTACCTCACTCCCAACACTCCAAGAGTGAAGATAGACATATCACTTTTGGATATATGCATCCATAAGCATCAACAACAAAAGGTAAAACATATGTACATATAATTCAAAGGTTACAAAGGTAACAAAATCATAGGAAAGTGAGCAGAGGAAAACTACCTCACATAAGAAATATGAATTTTGATTTTATAATGTTTTTTGATGACTTTAGTTTGGCACAAAACTTGTTATTATTTTTTACAAGAGTGTGTTTGGATAGATGTGTGATTCATTTTTGGATATTTCATACCAATAGTTTCAGGGCATTTTGATGATATTTTTACTTTAATATACTCACAACAACCTTAGTCTCACAACATTTGGCATATTTATTTTGAGATATAAATGCATATCTTTTGAGAGTCAAGAGTGTGTTTTGAAATATTTTATGCAAGCTCATAGGGATATGTATTATGATGATATATTGGTGATACAAAATTATTTGATGGAGGAACAAGGTGATATGTTGAAAAATTGAACAAAGATTTGTTAAAGGGTCTCCACCTATTAGTTAATATTTATTTTAGCATTATCATTATCATTATTTATTAATATTTAATTATGAGATGTCCCTATTTAACTAAAATTAGTTTACAATTTAACTATAGGATAGTTCTAACTACTCAAACTAAGTTTTGAGAGATAAAAGAAGAATTCAAGGGAAAAGCAAAAGGAGAGAGGAGATAGAGAATAAAACTCTCACACGGTTTTCTCTTGCTCTAGAATGAGATTGCATTACTACTTTGATGCAGGAGAATCGCTCACCTATCAAGAGAGCCAGCGCGTGGAGGCAGAGGAACAGCTGGACAGCGCCAGCATTCAAGTTTTGGAACATTGTAATATGACTGCGCCAAACATTAATACTTGATGTGATGAAGCGCACTTTGTATATGTAACGGACAGTGAGCAGAAAAGCTCTCGTCGTTAAGTAGATGAGGCATTTATTTAGTTTTAATGCAGGTAGATAAGGAATTAACTGTAGATTAGACAGTCACCTTTCGAGAGGGAAAACGGAGTATAGACACCCTCCCTTGGATCATTGTAACATAACATTCATTCAGCATTAACATTGAGAGGAAGAAGAGAAGAACAGAGCAGAGAGTCTGTGAAGAACCTCCATGTATAGCCATTGAATTAATAGGAAGAGCCTTGATTCAATTCCATGGACGTGTTTGATCTCTGTGTGCTGTTGGTATTGTGCTTATGCATGTTTGCTTCTTTTTATGCTTATCTGTTATATGCTGCTTATGTAATTGCGTACCAGGTTCGAAACCTGAGAGAATGAAGGATTGAGTTTCCATTGTTTCTCTGTTTAGGCCAGGAGATTCCTGCATAGAGGCAGTCGAATTCCTCCGCATAGAATGCGTCGAGGAGGCTAAACAGTTGAACTTTCGTTCTCACTTCGTTCAGAGTGAGTTGAGTTACTCGAGTCGTGCAGGTGGGTGCCGATCGGGTTTGAGTCTCAATAGCAAGTCTGAGAAGGGGAAGGTTGAAGCTGTTGCGAGCGTAAGCGCACAGAACCCGGAAGACTTCAACACTTTTGGAAGTGATTGAAGACCGAGCACAAGGAGCGTGTTCGAGAAGTCTCTGAAGGAAACCGGGTTGACAAAAGCTCAGGAGGGATAGTCCCGTTATTTCAGTTGCACAGGACGAAGGTGGCGAACAGAGGATTCTCAAGAGGAAGAGAATCGACGACTTGAATTGATCAAGGAGAGCCCGAATTCCAGTGGACCGTCGGATCGTGGAGGAGTCGCGAGGGGTTTAAATTCGCAGGTGCACAGAGGACCCATTGCCATCGCACATCGACGAATCGGGGTTGGCGAACGCAAGAATCGCATGCACGTCGAAATCGCGAAGTGCGATCCCCCAATTTGATCTGAGCCGTCGATCGCTGGAGGGACAGGTGGCGCAAATCCGAAACAGCGGAGTTTCGGCATTCAGGGTTTCCAACAACAGGGGACTTGGCATCGTGGATCCGTGATCTGCGAAATCTCGAGGTTGATGCGACAGCGTGGGACCCCGGAGGAATAGTGGAATACAGGTGGCGTATTCGCGTGGGACCGTCGTTTCGGTACTCGAGGATTTGGTATATAAGGGCTCGGCATCGCGAGTAGCGATACCCCGAGGTTGACCGTTGACCATCGGGGATCGGGGTTTCGGTGTTTGATTGCACGGGAACAGTGCTGCAAGTCTCGCGATATCACGAGGTCTGATCTCCCAATACGCGAAGGGGAGATTTCCGAGAAGACTGTGGGTGTTAGAACTCCCGAGGGAGTTGGAAGAGATTGGACTCTTCGGGCCAGATAAAGAGAAGGTCCTGGTGGGCGACTGTGCTCGCAGAGGGGCAGGTTGGCGTTAGAGAGGTATCAGAGCCGGAAATTGGAATTCTCTTTGTTCAGGTAGCAGAGAGGAGATATATATAATGCCGCCCAGAAGAGAGAGGCCATCACCTAATCGTGAAGACAGGGATGCTCCAAGAAGGGGTAGGCCAGCAGGTAATGCTGAAATGGAACACCAAATACGAGATCTCAGGGCGAGACTCGAAGATATGGATACTACCCAAAGGCGTGGAGCCGATGCAGGGGAGTTCAGCGATCCTGAGATTGAAGAGGAAGCTGGACATGACCGAGAAGAGGTTTCAGCGGAAGATGCCTCGACAGAGAGGTTGATCAGAGCCATTTCGAGGATGAGCTCGAAGACAAAAATGGACATCCTGACTTATGAGGGGAGTCTAAACGCTGAAGAGCTGCTGGATTGGATCCGAGCACTCGACACCTACTTCGATTATGAAGACATCGAAGAGGACAAGAAGATAAGGCATGCAGTCACGAAGCTGAAAGGACATGCAGCCTTATGGTGGGACGAGCTGCAGGCAGACAGACGTTCCAAAGGCAAACAGAAGATCAAAAGCTGGGATCGGATGATCGCCAAGTTGAAGGCGAAGTTCATTCCGAGGGATTACCAGATCACATTGTTCAGGCATATGCAGAACCTGAGACAGAAGTTGATGACGGTGAAGGAATACACCGAAGAATTCTACAGGCTCAACATTCGAGCTGGTCATCGGGAGAGTAATGACGAAAAGGTGGCAAGATACCTGAATGGCCTCAGGTATGATATACAGGATGAACTGAGCATGCTGACCATCCGCACAGTTGAGGATGCATATCAGATGGCTCTGAAAGCAGAAGAAAATCTGAGCCGCAAACAAGGTCAGCGGGGGCGAGGCAGAAGCCAGCCTAGAGGAAAAACTGTTGTTCAGGAACGAACACAGAAGCCCAAGGAGGATTGGAAGAGGCCTCAGGGTAGAGCTGAGAGAGGTGGAACCTCACAACAGAGACATCAAAGTGCTGAGCCGAGGAGACAACAACCAGTTCAGTAGGGAGATTATGTTGATGCCAACACGTTTCCTCGCACCCGAGGTAGAGGACGAGGCAGAGGAGGAGTGATCACATGTTTCACGTGTGGCAAAGACGGTGATAAAGCCGTGGACTGTCCAGAGAGGAAAATGGACGGAGGAAGAACTCACATCACTGAGGCGCAGAGATGCGATGTTGAGTCAGAAGATGCTGACAGCGGAAGATCGCTTGGGATGCATAAGATTCTTTTGACACCTGAGAAAGAGGTGGACAGCTCAGTGCAGAGGAGCAGACTGTTCAGGACGGCTTGCACAGCTAAGGACCGAAAATGCAAAGTCATCATTGACAGCAGGAGCACTGATAATCTCGTTGCAACTGAGATGGTCGAAAAGCTGGAGCTGGAAACAACTAAGCGCCCGAGTCCATATAAGGTCTCGTGGTTACAAAAAGGACACCGGGTAAGTGTCACTAA
>SNQJ01S0054328.1:76847-106912 GCA_010110895.2 Picea sitchensis | reverse complement strand
ATGATGATGATGATGATTAACGTCCACTAAGATCTAATTGGTCATTGAACCTTAAGAGGGTACGTAGTGTGACAAATATTTCAATCTAAGAGAAAACACTTTCTTTTAGATTGTCCAACATATACCCACATTAAATCTCATTTTCAAAATATTTGTTACACTACCAACCTCACATGTTCACCTAGTCGATATTTTTACAAAGGGAGTTTGATTTGTTCGTTGGAGTGGTTTGTTTATTGAACCCTAAATAGTTCTGTGTGGTGAATCCCGATCTCAGATTGGACCGATCTGAGAAAAATCTGTTGAGCACATAGTAGATGCTATGCATGTCGAGGAGGAGCTGAGGGAGTGACGAGTTGAAGACATGCGGCAGCAGCTAAGTCGACTGGTTGGTCCATAATCTTTTATTGCGGTGTAACGGATCTCTGTCTGTGGTGTAATTGAACAGATCTATGCGGTATCGAACCTTTTTTTCTCTCTGTGGTAAGAACCCTAGAACTCTGCTCAAAATTGAACAGATTTCTCTCTGAAATGTGGGTATTGACCATTTCCTCTCTCTACTGTGTAATTGAACGGATCTCTATGTGGGTAACTGATTTTTGTGGTTTTGAAAATATTTTCTCTCCTTGGTGCAATTGAATAGATCTTTGTGGCATTGATCGGAAAAGACTCGATGGAAAGGAATGAATGACCCTCACGTTCAAGAACAATGTGGAAGAGTTCCTACTTGAGATTTTGACCAGGGAATCTCATGCACCGGAGCAAAACCAAGTCGTGAGGAGTTAGGGTTATGCAAAGATTGATAAATATTGGCGCTTGCAATAAAAGATAAAGGTACTAAGTAACAATGCAGAATTAAATCCAGCTTGTAGCCTACTCATTGGACTCACTCTCTCTACCATTCTATTTTGCTAAAAGGTCAAAGGTACTGGAGAATGAACTGCAACTTGTAAACTACTCAGAAATGCAACTTGTAAACTACTCAGAGGACTCACTCTCTCAGTACCAAATTTTTTGTTCACCTTTCCTTTTGGGAGATTTATAGACTAAGTCCTCTATCATTTTGAGGAGTTTATGGGATAATGCTACATTGAATAACACCTTAGAGAAGTGGGTTGGGTACTGAGATGATGTATTGTCTAACAATCACGGTCCCATTGGTTTAGAGGGAGATCACATCTATCCTAATGGTCCCATTGGTTTAGAGGGAGATCACATCTACCCTAACAAGGAGTTTTTGCCTTCCATGTAGGCATTGGAGTGTAGCTCCATGTGAATGCTTTTACTTTTGGGTGCTTCAGATGGGGATGGTTATTCCCAATCTCGATATTGGTCTAGGATTTGTGGGGAGAAATTAAAACTTGTAGAGTTGCAAAGTTGCCAAATATCTCCATTTGTACGAAATAAAGAAGCATAACTAGATCTAGAGGACAATGATATTAGCTTAATGAGATTTAGAGGAGGAGGAGTCTCCTTTGTGATTGATAAGGATATTAGAGTAAGCTAGATAGTGGATATGTTGGTTGAATAGTGATTGGTAATTGTTGTGGTCATCGAGTCTATATACTTTCCATAAATTATTGGACTGAACATGAATGAGCACTTCTTATTGGCTATTAGCCCTATAATCTATTTGTTGTTCCATGCTTGGTTGGTGAGGTTTTATTTTCAAGAGAAAGGATGATGCCTTGTAAAATTTCAAGGCTTGTTGGTTTATGGATAAGAATATCTGATCTATAAAACCACTGAACCCATTTTTGGTATCTCCTTAAGAATTTGAAGTATGGGTTGAATTTTGGTTGTATTCTGAAAGTTGTTAGGGATTCTTTGGGCAATTTTCTCACTACATATATAACTATAAATCTAGTTCTTGATGCTCTATGTCTCTTATTCTGGTTGAGATTGATATTCAATATGGTTTATTTGAATCCATAGAACTTTTGGTGGGTTACCATGCTTATACTCAAATCTTCGATTACTTAAACATCCCTTTGAGATGTGTGCACTTCCATAATTATGGACATGTTATGTAAGACTGTAGGAAGAACTTTTAGAAGAAAGTGTCTAAAGTTAAGGGAGTGGAAGTGGTGGTAGTTTGTGGAGTTACCCTTTCTTCATCTATGCATATTGAGAACCCCAACTAATAGGATGGATTGGAGGAGAAGTCTAAGCCCAAGTAACAATATCCAAAATTTTTACAAGGGGGTTTCTATGTATCTAAGGATTTGGTAGTGGGGGACATGTCCATTCTCATTAACTATTGATTCAAAATAGTTGGAGATTAGAAATGATATTGCTACAATCATCCGGGGAGATGTGGGCTTTACTATTTCTCAATGGAACAAGTTGTTTGGACACTATCTAGAACAAAGGACCAACTTTCTATCCTCCCTCACGTAAGAAATATAAATCTTTTCCACTTTCATATTTTGACTTAGAAATTCATCCGAGGAGATTTGGACTTTACTATTTCTCAATGGAACAAGTTCGTTGGACACTCTCTAGAACAAAGGACCAACTTTTCTATCCTACCAATTATGACCCTTCCTTTATAAAAAATTATATTCCTCCTCATGTGAGTAATCTTGGTTCTCGCATTAATTCCATGGGGTCACTATCATCTCACTACTATCTAGGTCACTACCATCTAGACCTACCAAGGATTATATCTATATCTAACTTTGAGGATACAAACTAGATCTAACTCTGAGGATACATGGTCTTTGGGGGTTTGGGATTTGACGAAATTAAGGAGTTTGGAACATTAAAAGTAGAATACAATTATGCACTCAAACATGCTCAATAGTAATCCTCTAGGAAGCTTTACCAGGGTAAAACAAAGGCTTAATTCAAGGGTCCTTAGAGTAGGAACTACCCCTAAGGTGCTTCCTTCATGGAGATATTAGTTGTTAATATGTGAGGCTTCAAGTAGGTTAAAAAAATCTCTGTCAAAAGTATGGTGGATTGGACAACCCCGATTTAATTATGATTCAAGAAACTAGGGAAACCAGATCCTTTGGTCCTTGGGATAAAGAAGATGGAGTTTGGTGGTTGGGATTTCTATGGTTTGGATTTAGATAGATAGTTTTTACGGTGACATAAGTTTTAGGATTAATAAAGATATTATATTAGTCAATTGTTTTGTTGTATGCTCAAGCCTTTGTATAGTTGTACACAACAAGAGTCTTACCTTACTCAATGTGTATAGACCTTATGAGAGTTTTGAGACAATTTTTTTTTCATTAAATTGTTTGATATGATTATTGGGGGATCCAACTTTGAACATGGATGAAATTTGGGTAGCAATGCCTCAAGATAGACTAGTTCATTACTTTGTTGTCAAATTTTAATTGGTAGGTTGGGTAGAAATAGGGCCTATGTCAACATGGAGTAATAATATATTTGGTGTGGGAGGGATGGCTAAAAGGATAGGTTTCTTGCACTCAATTCGCTTCTGCAAGGGGTGGAAAGATATAGAACTTGGGTTGGAAAAGTCATATGTTTGAATAACTTTCCTATTGTACTTGAACTAGGTAAGGATAGAGAAAATCATGGTGCAAGTTTTAAATATAAGCCTAGTTGGTATGAAGAGGAGGATTTCCTTAGATTAGTGAGGGATAAATCAAAGCATTATGAGGAGGATTTTAGATATAATCCTACTTGGTATGAAGAGGAGGATTTCTGGAAGTTAGTCAAGGATAATTGGACGCATTATGAGCAGTTTCGGGAGATATAGTTAGTGTTCATTTTTCTTCTACATTAAGATTTCTCAAAGGAAAAGTATTCTAATGGGAAGGTGAGAGACACAAAAAGAGGGATTTCTTACTTAAAGATATGGAGAAAGAACTTGATCTAGTTTTACTTCAAATAGTTCAATGGAAACTTTAGACATTATCTATTGTAAAGGAGTACTTCACTAGAGGAGAAAAATAACAATATTCTATTAGATGAAGAAAAATAGTGGAGAATTAAGAATCGAGCTTTGTGGATTGATACTTATGACCAAATTACTAAGTACTTTCAAAAAAATTATAGCCATAGGAGAAACAACAACACTATTTGGTTATTAACAAACATGGATGGAAGCAAGGTTAGAGGGTTTCATGATTTGGCAAATCTATGTTTCATCACTTCAGGTAAACAAGTTTCCAGGATTTCATGATTTAGTAACTATAAGGTGCATCACTTTAAGAAGAAATTTAAATAACCCTATTGAGAAAAATTATGGATGATATTAAATTTTGTATTATATTTTCCCAAACTTATTAATAAAGAAGAGAATATTATTCTCTATAGACTAGCTATCAAGGAGGAACTTATGTTTGTACTTAGTACATTTTAGAAGAATAAGATGAGTAGAAAACAAAATATTCTATAGAATTCTTTGATGTTTTGATGTTTATAGAGATGATTTACTAAGAGTTGTGGAGGAGAATAAGGAGACTTGGAAGATTCTAGGAAGTCATAATTTCACCTTCTTATTCCTTATTCCTCAGGTGGAATGCCATGATACATTTTATAATTTTAGAGTTATTTCTTTGTGTAATTTCCTTTATAAAATAATATCTATGGTGATAGAAGTAAGAATCAAACATTTACTATCTAATGTCATTTCTTAACAATTTGGGTTTCTAAAGGGTAGAATTATAATTATACATTAGGTGATAGGCACCTCTTATCAAGGATTGCACTAAACTAAAACTTCTCAAATTCATGCAACAATTATGAAACTTGATTTTCTTAAATTAGATGATATGGTGTCCTATATATATCTAATATATATATCTAAGGCTTTTCCTCATTCAAATTGGAATTGTTCTATATTTGGTAAATGGGATAATGGACTGTGTGTCATCATCTTTTTTTTTTCTATTTGTTTTTGCTCTGAAGAGGAATATGGACACTATAAACATATTCTCGAACTCTATTGTCTTTCCATAGGAATGAAAATTAATATTACATTAATATTTCTTGTATTTTCATGAAGTGGAGACAAAAGTAAGGACTAGTTTGGAGCATATTTTTTCTTTCATCTATGATGATTTAAATGATGGAATTAATTACTTAGGTTATTCTCTCAAACCTAATAATCATGGAAAGGTTGATTGGATGTGGCTATTGTCCATGATTGAAAGAAGATTGAACTTTTGGTGTAATCATTGTAATTAAAGGGGAGGAAGATTAGTTCTCATCATATCAATTTTAAAAGCCATTCTAGTCTATTGAATCTTTTGGATCATATTCCAAAATATATCTTTGACATGATCAAGAAGGTGTGTTTTAGCTATTATGAAAACGAAACTTTATATTGATCATAGAGGATTGTTTTATCTATTATGAAAAGGAAACTTGATATTGCATCACCTAAGGGTGGTTGCGACATCAAGAACATATTAATTTAATCTTTGGTAAAGACCTAACAACTAAGTTAGTTTAGATTTTTTTTGACCAAATAGAGTTTATGGAGAAGGATTCTAATTGAAGAATATATTTCCTCTTGCATTGTCCTAGATAGGATAAGAGGAAAAGAAAAAAAGAGTTTTCCTAATCTATTGGACTAGTAGAAAGCTTTGACATTATCTTTTAAGGTTAGTTGTTTGCTTGTAAATTTGGCTCAAAGGTTCAATTGAGATTTGATACTAATTCGATTCTAGGATGTGGTGAAGAAGATTTCCTGCTAGAATATTTAATCCTCTAGCTATAGGAACAAGGAAGATGAACATTGAAAAAAAATGTTAATCTTCTTCTTACCTATTTTTATATTAGGTTAGAAAGACACATGTAATTAGGGATGAATATGGTGAAATTTTATAGGCTTATAACAAAATTAGAGGTTTCTATATTTCCCAACTTTGATACATAGATTTGTGAATACCCTAGGTTCAAAAAATATGTTGATTGTGGAAGATGTTATGAAAGGATAAATCCCCTTCAAAGTGCACTCTATTCCTTTGGCTTGTTCTCAAAAAGAAGGTTTTAACCTATGAAAGAATTCAAAAGAGAAATAAAATAGGTCCAAGAATTTTCATCCTCTATAAGTAATGAAGAAACTTCCTTATATTTATTTTTATAATTCCCTTACTCAAGACAACACGTATCGAAGGAAGTTGAACATAAGGTCTTACTGAAGCATTTGTGGGATAAGGAGAGACTCGAAGATTTCTTTTAAGAGTATTTTATTAGAAGATAACTTAAGGACTATAGAATACTTCCATACTAGATTATGTGGCTAATCTAGTTGGCAAGGAATGCATGATTTTTGAGGATTTCCAAGTTCTAACATTCAAAGTTTCATTATAATCTATTTCACTATTTTTGTCTTATAATCCTTGTATATATCTAAAACCTAGTCATGTGATTAGATAGGTTATTATGAACAAGGATTATGCATGGATATTATTTTAGCATTATTATTCCAATTGAAGTGTGATTTAGAGAACATTTTATGCAACTACAAGTATTTCGAGACTCTTCTACACCTATGAAATTGATGAACAATGAAATCCAAGTCCACACTTATGATGTTGCATGTTAGGTAGCTAGAGAGGTAGTGGGGGGAATGAGGTACCATAGTGATAAAAGTAGAGGCCATTCAATGTAAGGTGGATTAGGTCCACTATAGTATTAAATAAGGCCCACTATGGTAGTTAGATATAATAAATATAAGATAACCTTCTAGAAACATAACCTTCTAAGAATTTCTCTTACATTTATTATATCTAACTACCATAGTGGGTCTTATTTAATATTATAGTGGACCAAGTCTACCTTACATTGAATAGCCTCTACTATTATCACTATGGGCCCTCAGACCCCCACTACCTCTCTAGCTACCTAACATTGCAAGAAACTAAATCTGAAGGATATGCTTGGTCATTTTCAAATTATTAGTTTAACTCATATATATATATATATATATATATATATATATATATATATCCCAGATGGGTTAGCTAATTAGTTTGTGTGTTGTGGTTGTTTTCTTAAGGTCGGGGTGACCAGCCAACTATTATTATTGAGTTTGTGGAGCCTCACTATATGTCCCCACGAGGTTAGGCTCATAATGAGGCCTGGTTTTTTACTCAAGTTTAACATTCACTAAATGTGGGGAAAGAGTAGTTGCTTTTTGAGGAATTATATATATATATTTTTTTTCCATTCACTATCTAAGGAATATTTGCACTTGGGGAAAGAAAGTGATTTCTTTTGAGGAATATATATATATATATATTTTTTTCCATTCACTATCTAAGGAATATTTGCACTTGAAGGTTTGCTTCTCTTAGATAAATTTACTAAGGGAAATCTAGTTTCCTCAAGGTTTTGTAAACTTTTAGAATTTTGATGTTATTTGGCTATTGATATATAATATATCCACTCATGATGACATTAGAGTGGTTGTGTGTTGTGGTTGTTTTTCTTAAGGTCTCGGGGTGACCCCGGCCAACTATTATTGAGTTTGTGGAGCCTCACTATATGTCCCCACGAGGTTAGGCTCATAATGAGGCCTGGTTTTTTACTCAAGTTTAACATTCACTAAATGTGGGGAAAGAGTAGTTGCTTTTTGAGGAATATATATATATATTTTTTTTCCATTCACTATCTAAGGAATATTTGCACTTGGGGAAAGAGTAGTTGCTTTTTGAGGAATATATATATATATATATTTTTTTTTTCCATTCACTATCTAAGGAATATTTGCACTTGAAGGTTTGCTTCTCTTAGATAAATTTACTAAGGGAAATCTAGTTTCCTCAAGGTTTTGTAAACTTTTAGAATTTTGATGTTATTTGGCTATTGATATATAATATATCCACTCATGATGACATTTTTGATGAACTCATCTCGATATTTAAAGTTTTGGAATGACTTATGAAAAATATATTGTTAGTGGGCACACTTAGGCCATATAAAACTAGTCTTACATTGTATATGCATCATCACCTAAGGATTGTGTTTTCAATTTGTTTTGAAGAGAGTGTATTTTATCTTGGAAAAAATAATAATTGTAATATAAATTTTTTATCAAGGTTATAAAAGAAAAAAAAAGTGTGATTTTCTATAATTTATAGGAAATTCCATAGTCATAGTTGATTTTTGTCTTGTATGTTGAAGAACAATGTGTGATTTCACACCCAAATGTATTAGTGACCACTCCATGCTAGAAAAATGAGTGGAAAGAGTTTCTAGTATAGAAAGAATCAATAGAAGGACTTTGAAGCGATGAAATGAATGATTAGTCAAAAATCAATTCTCTCATTGCTTAATTTTTAGATCTATTTGAATTGGAAAAAGATGCAAGTGGCTATGTTATGGGAGAAATGTTGATCCAAGGGTGTAAGATTGTTTGCTATCAATTTTAATTGTCTCATGGATTTTTCCTAAATCACCTCACATATGAAGAGTATATATATATTCCTTGGTGTATTTTTTTAGAAAATAAAAGGACCATAGGATAACCAAGGAGATTTCCATCAACACTAATCACCATCCTATAGAATGTTTGGAAGCATAGAGTAAGTTTCAATAGGAATTCGAGTACAAGTGAATGGAATTTTGGTATCAATTTCATCTCATCCTCAAGTATAACAAGGGAACCATGCACATGTGTCCTTTAACCACTCCAGCATGAAAAGAGGAATAACAAAAAGGTCATGACTTCGAGGAGATATTTTATAAACTCGAAGGGCAATTTTATGAAGAAGAAGGTCAAAACAAGGTTGGTTATCAGTTTTCAAATGTTATTCTCTATAAGGTGGATAACATATTAGTGCCTAAAGTTGAGAGAACACAAATCATATGATAGATTCACACCTCCAAAGTTTTAGTTCAATTTTGTATTGAGAAAGAAATTACCCATTTGTAGAGGTATTGGGGGTTTCTAAGAACCATATGGGGACATGCTTATCTATTTATTGTAGTGCAAAAATTAAGTAATAAATGCATCATCGTGCCTTGTTAAAAAACCATAAAGGGGAAATAGGGGACATTCATATTATTTTAAAGGGCCTAGGTGCACTTTGGGATACCAAGGAGTATAATTATGAATAGACATACTTCATTTCTTTGTGATTTTTGGATTATTTAGGAAATAGATAAGCACCATGTTGAAGAGATATACAACTTTCTATCCAAAAAAGATGGAAATATAAAAATGGTGAACATGACATTGATTCATATTTTGAGTGGTTAGTATTAGAAGCTTTGAAGAACTTGGGATTATAATTCATTTTCATTTGACGTTATTATAACATAGTAGACAACAATTCTACTATAAATTTCCCCTTTTGAAACTTGTTTAAGATATTTTCCACCTTCATATCTAGATTTTGTAGATGGAAAAAATAGAAGATAAAAGGAAGTCGCTAAAAGAGAATCACTATATTCATTAAGAATATTAAACACACTTATTTGAAACTACATGAGATTCTAAAGAAATGATAGGAGGATTTTAAGGCTAAGTATGACTAGCACATAATTGAGATTACATTTAAAGTAGTAGACCAATTATGGTTGCACCTCAATAAATAGAGGTTCTAACTTCCATCAAAAGGAAAAGTTCTATGTTAATTAACTAATGATTATATTGATTTATTAATTTCTTCTATTTTTTTAATGATCTTTCCCATCTAACTTTCATAAAAAAATATAAATATAGTAATAGTTTAAATTTTTTCTTACCTATAATGTTATTATTATATAATATTTATAGCTTAAAATTTTTACAAGAACAAGTATGTGCAAGGAATTTTCAATGTCTTCTCGAGTGTTAGAATGAAAAGCTGTCTGATTTCCATTGGACTCGAAGTATGGACATTAGTTGAAAAGGGATATGATGTTCCAAAATCCACTCCCATAGAAGAAGAAGACGAGAATTTTTTTTGGGAACATGCAAAGGCTTTAAACACACTACAAGCTGGAATGAGTAAGAAAATCCTTGCTAAAGTACTAAACTGTAATAATGAAAAACAACTCTAGGATAAATTGGAAACTATATATTCAGGATATTCCAAGGTAAAGAGGGCCAAACTCCAGACTCTCAAAGTACAGTATGAAGGCCTAAAAACGAAGGATGAAGAAAATATATCAGAGTACTTCGAAAGAGTTGATAATATTATTAATGCAATCAATGGTTTGGGAGTATAAGTGTCAGACAATGAGCTAGTTGAAAAAATACTAAGAACACTACCTATTCTATACAATCCTAAAGTGTCCACTCTTGAAGATTGAGAAAATCTAGATAAACTCACCATGGATGAATTGTATGGAATCCTCACAACCTATGAGTTAATATTAGGTGATGAGAACCTCCCACAAGAAGAGGCAACCTTCAAGGTGCTCAATAAAAAAAAAATCAGAAGAAAAAATCTCAATCTAGCCATCATGAAGAATTTGATATAGAAGAAGTAAATTTTATTAAAAAACTTTAGAAAGGATCAGGGAAGTACAAAGGCAAGTTGTCTTTCAAATGTTTTAATTGTGGCAAGGTTGGCCATTTTTCTTCCAAGTGTCTCTATCCCAAGGAGGACCCTGAAGATGAAGAGGACAAAAATAAACAATACAAGAAGAAGGAAAAACCCAACTACAAGAAAAAGTTTTACAAAGGGAAAAATAATTTATACTCAAAAGAAGAAAACAACAGTTCATTAGAGTCTAGTGACCATGATCATGATGAAGTCCTTTTTCTAGGTATTTAAGAGACTAATGAGATAGAAGAAATTGAGCATGAGTAAGAGTCAGAAGTTGAAGCAAAGGTTAATATGGAAGGAGAACTTATTAGTGCCTTGGATGAATTAAGAAGATACAAAACCAGATATAGATAGGTGAAAAGTTTTGTAGTTGAACATCAAGAAAAACATGAACAGAAAGAAAAAGAGATGGAGAAACTCATGAGCAACCTGAAAAACCAAATCCTAGAAGCAAATAGGATGGAAGAAAGTCTGGAAAAGTCTCTTAAAGAAAAACAAATAACCTGTGAAAGAATGGAGGCAAAAATAGTTCACCTAAGAAAAAAACTTGATGCAAAACTCATTCAAACAAGATATGAAAATAGATCTAAAATATTAGATAACATTATTACCACACAAAGGGATTGAGGTAATAAAAATGGAATAGGTTATTCTCAAGAAGAAAACCACGTTAACTCAAAATCTTATGCAACTGCTCTCCTCAGTACATTCAAGAAGAAAGATGAAGAGAAGACAAGTAATGATCAGACCTCCAGAGGACTACTTCCACCCATCAAGAAGGAATATAAGACAACACCAAAGAAGGTTTATCAAAACAGGTATCCTCACATTTTATTTGATTATTGCTTTGCATGCTCTAATTTTGGACACAAAGCTATGAATTGTAGAGAATATAAAAGATAAATTTTAAGGGTTAAGAACTATAACCTTAAAAATAACCAAACAATAAATCAAGTTAAAAGCATAAACTATAACTCATTTTAACCTCTACAAGAATGGGACCTAGAATGCTTCAGATGTCATAACTATGGACATAAGGCCAGTAGTTGCAGATTAATGGAAGTCTCAGAAAAACCAAAGTTCATTAGAGAGAAAAAGAAGCTTTGGAAAAACAAAACATCAAAAGAGGAACGTCTCATTGCCTTGAAAGCTCAAGATAAAGAAGATATCTGGTATGTTGACAATGGGTGCTCAAAACATATGACAGAAAACAAGGACAAGTTTTTGAACTTAAAGAAACAAAAGGGTAAAGTTACATTTGGTGGCAATGCTTCATGTAACAAACTGGGGAAAGACAATGTGAGTTTGGGAAAAGACAAAGACAAGAATGTGTTGCTTGTTGAAAAAATGAAACCCAGCCTATTAAGTGCCATTCAAACCTGTGATTAAGGGAACTTTGCATCTTGGATTCCCATAAATGTGATATTAGGAGAGAGGACTCAAGAAAATTGGTTGGTACTTCTCCTAGAACTCACGAGAATGTATATATACTAAATACAAAATTGAATGAGGAGTGTCATATAAATTTAGTAGATAAAAGTTGGCTATGGCATAGAAGGTTGGGGCACATTAACTTTGACAATTTAGTGAAAGTCAACAATCTTGGGGTAGTAAGAAACTTGCCAAAGATCATAAAGCCGTAAAATCCTATGTGTAGACACTGTCAACTAGGGAAGCAAACTAGAATAAGGTTCAAAACAAAAGAATACTCAACCTCAAAACCTTTAGAGCTTGTTCACACCGACCTCTGTGGACCTACAAGGACCAAGAGTTTGCAAAGAGAGTCCTACTTTATGTTGTTCATTGATGATTTTACTGGAATGGGTTGGGTATGTTTTCTTAAGGAAAAATCAGAGGAACTTAACAAATTCAAAGATTTTAAGACCCTTGTTGAAAATGAAAAAGAGATAAAAATCAGATGTCATAGATTAGACAATGGTGGTGAGTTGAACTCAAAAGAGTTTGATCTCTTCAGTGAAACCCATGGAATAAAAAGACAATTCTCTGCTGCCAGAATACCTCAACAAAATGGGATTGCTGAGAGAAGGAATAGAACAGTTCAGGAGGTTGCAAGGACTATGCTCAATGAAGAAAAATTATCTGATGGATATTGGAGGGAAGCTGTAAGCACAACATTATACATATTGAACAGAGGTCAGCTCATGATTAGTAGTAATAAGACTCCTTATGAACTATGGTTTGGAAGAGCTCCTTTGGTAAAATACTTCAAGGTCTTTGGAAGTAAGTGCTACATCAAAAGGCTTGATGAGAATCTCAAAAACTTTGATGCTAGATTTGATGAAGGTATCTTTCTTGGATATGATTCTACCAAGAAAAAATACAAATGCTAAAATATTATATTACATAAGATTATTGAGAGTGTGGTTGTCAAGGTGGATGATTTAAAAACGATAAGGATCAAACATCAAGAGACTATACTTGATAGTGATGATGAAGATGATGATGAGTCAGTTGGTACAAAAACAAAAGAAGTAGAAGAGAATAAAGAAGAAATGGAAGAGGATGATATGGATACTAGTGAAGATGAGGAACATATTCGAGAAGAATATATAAGAGAAGAATCCCCAAGAAGAGACACAAAGACACCCTCAAGAATGACTCAAAAGAATCATCCTGAAGAATTGATTATTGGAAATAAAAGCGACGGAGTGCACAGAAGAAGAAAACTGTTGTATCAAACATAAATAACACTTTTGTCACATATTGATCCCATTTCAATCAAAGAGGCATGTAAAGATGAGAATTGGACAATATTGAAAAAAATCAAACTTGGGAACTAGTTCCAAGACCAAAAATTAAAAATGTCATTGGAACTAAATGTGTGTATAAAAACAAAATGAATGAGAATGGGAAAGTAATCAGAAACAAATCGAGATTGGTATGTAAAGGGTATAGTCAGGTTGAAGGAGTTGACTATGAAGAAACATTTGCACTTGTGGCCATATTAGAGTTAATTAGGATGTTCTTAGATTTCTCCAGCTACAAAAATTTTAAGGTATACCAAATGGATGTCAAGTCATCATTTCTCAATGAAAACTTAGAAGAGGAAGTATATATTGAGCAACCAAAAGGATTTCAATTAACTAACAAAGGAGACTATGTCTACAAACTAAAGAAAGCATTGTATGGGATAAAACAAGCACCTAGAGCATGGTATGCAAGGCTAGATTCTTATTTACAAAAAGAAGGCCTCAAAAGAGGATCAACTCACAACAATCTTTATTGTAAAATTGTTGGTAATAACATGATTATTGTGGAAGTATATGTTGATGATATTATATTTGGCAATGATGATGAAAAAATGAGTAAGGACTTTGCTAGAAGGATGCATCAAGAATTTGAAATGTCCTTGCTTGGTGAACTGAATTTCTTTCTTGGATTACAAATAATACAGTCTAAAAGAGGATTCTTTATCCATCAATATAAGTATGTTAAAGATATGCTTAAGAGATTCCAATTAGAGGATTGCAAACCTGTTAGTACATCTATGATAGTTGGATGCAAACTAAGCAAGGAAGATGAGTCCAAAGCTGTAGATCCAAAACACTACAGATCAATGATTGGGAGTTTACTCTATGTAACAGCTTCCAGACCTAATGTGAAGCAAGTTGTTGGGATGGTGGGTAGATTCCAAGAAACACCAAAAGACAACCATGTTCAAGCTGTGAAAAGAATCTTTAGGTATTTGAAAGGAACCATAGATCTTGGTTTGTGGTACCCTAGCAGGGATTCATTCATTTTAAAAGCCTATTCAGATGCAGATTGGGTAGGTTGTGTAGATGACAAAAAAAGTACAAGTGGAGGAGCATTATTTTTGGGAGAATCATTGGTAGCTTGGATAAGCAAGAAACAATCCTCAATTTCTCTGTCTAGCACTGAAGTTGAGTATATTGCAGCAACATAATGTTGCACACAAGTGGAATGGATGAAACAAACCTTACAAGACATCAAAATGGTATTTGAAGAACCTACTACTATCTACTTTGATAATATAAGCGCTATAAGTCTCTCCAAGAACCATGTCCAACACTCCAAATAAAAACACATTCCCATAAAATACCACTATCTAAGAGATCAGGCTGAAAATAAGAACATTAAATTGGAATATGTCCCAACACAAGAACATGTGGAAGCTATTTTCACAAAACCCTTAAAGCATAGATGTATTTGAATATTGGGAGTAATCCCTCTTCCAATCTAATATCTCAAGAAAATAATGCATCAATTGGCACCAATTCAGGGGGAGACATCAATCAAAGCCAGAAGGAGTCATTCAGTTATGACAGGAAAAGTATGATTGTAGGAGGAGTTACCTGAGTTCAGATTCTGGTCAGAAGTATACATACATACATAGCTTCCATAGGGGAAGAAACCATTTTCCATTTATGTCAAAGGGGGATAGTAACTTCATAGGAGAGAAGCATCATCATAGGGGGAGATTGTGTATGAATTTTGTGTGTTTCCATCAATGCAAAAGGGGGATATTGTTGGACATAGTTTCATTAATGTGTTGTCATTGATGTCAAACAATAGGACGATATGCATAGATTAAAAGTTCAGGAGGGTTAGCGAATGAAGTTCAAAGCTCAGAAGAGATGACACGATGAAACTAGGAAGGGAAAGCACATTGTAGAAACATGATCAGATCAAGTCAGGACCGTTGAATATGCAAGCGCCAGATCAACGACATAGATGGATTGTAGAGAGAAAAAGGAAAATTAAAAAGAATTTTATTCCAAATCCCGCAATCAGTCTAGACCGTCAGATTACAAGAGAAGGATCATTGGAGGACTAGTCAACGATCATATCAAATTGAGACCATTGATACACAAGCGCCAGATCAACGACATGGATACATTATGGAGAGTGAAAGAAGTGTTGGTTGTGGAGCCTGATTATCTTCCTGATGCAGAGGTCCTTTGCTTTCAGCCGTGTCTATACCCCATGAAGTATTTACACCCCAGANGACATGTTAACAAAGGGAGTAACCAGGGAGAAACTGAGTTCTTGCTCAGTTTCAGTTGGTCTTCAAGATTGAAGATGAAGATGAGAAATTTGCCAGGTCCAAGAAGGTTCAAAGTCCAGCATATACACCAACAGTGGAGTTGTTGAGATCAGTCTCCAAGTGGGAGATTGTTGGTTGTGGAGCCTGATTATCTTCTTGATGCAGAGGTCCTTTGCTTTCAACCGTGTCTATACCCCATGAAGTATTTACATCCCAGAAGTATGTACACTCTTCCACGTGGGGGAGTGCAGAGGGGGGGTACCCCCTCTGCGGGGTCCAGGGGCAAGCGGGCCCCCAGCGGGGGTTCGGGGGTGAAGCCCCCGAAGAAAAAATTGCCTTATAAAAGTATATTGTAATTTCATTGTAAATATGGACCGTTCATTATAAGGTCGCAGATCTAACGGTAGAGATTATGTTAGGGTTTTTTCCCTAGAAGGCAACCCTCTTTTATGAGGGAAATGTATTGTGGCTATGTACGGGGGTGAATATTGTATTCTGAGAGAGGAGACTGTGAGAAAAAGAAGAGGAAGTTACAACGGGTTTTGATGTAGGTTGTATCCCTTCATTTGCTGGATAATAATAAAGGAAGGACCTGGTAATTTCTTTGGTGGACGTAGCCCACACTGGGTGAACCACGTAAATCCGTGTCTCTCTTGTATTGTGTGTCTTCTGTGTTTTTGTTTCTGCATTTGTTTTATTTTATTGCTCCGCGGTCCTGTTTTTCTAACAAGAAGAATTAAATAACACGTTAATTCCAATCCCACAATTATTCTAGACCATCGATTGTTGCTTGCCAAATAGATCTACAGTTGGCATCAGTTCCACTACCAATAAGCAGTTTTCCATTGCAGAGCTCGACGATAGTTTTAAACGTCGTGCTAGTTGGGACCCCGCAATCATCCCTGATTGTTGATCTACTTTGGGACCATTCTCTACCAATGGATGAATTTGAGTGGAAGGATAGGATAAGAAAGGAAAAATGGCTAAGATTTCGAATACCCGAATTTTCAATAGTCGTTGGATCACTTTAAGTGGAAGGATAGGATAAGAAAGAAAAAAGGGTTGAGATCTCGAATGCCCAAATTCCCAATAGCCGTTGGATCACTTTAAAGTGGAAGGATAGGATAATAAAATAACAAGAGCCGTTGGATTTAAACCAAAGAAAAGAAACATCGCATATAGATCGAGTCGTTGATCTAAGATCATGATCAATGAAAAACATTTCTTTTGGGTTAAAAGTTGTGAGGAGGTCATAGTTCTGGGAATATCACTTTGGAAGAATTGGGAAGTGGAGAAATCGAATTACCCTAAGTCTCGAAGGTCGAAATCCCTAAGTAGACATGAGTCGTCTGATCTGAAAGACACTTCGAGAGCATTCTCGACCGTTGATCAAGTACAGTGGAAGGATAGCGTAAGTGGAATAGCTGAAGCTATGAAGTGCTGATCGTCATCCAACTTATCGATAGATTTGTAAATAGGTTGTGAGTCGCATAAGACGAAGTCCCGAAGTGCCGAAAGTCATCCAACTCATCGAAAGATTTGTAAAATGGCTGGAAGTCACGAAGGATGAAGTCCGGAAGTTCCGAGAGTCGTCCATTTATTCGGGAGATTAAAACATGACAGTTGATTTTGATAAGTGATCAAGCACTCGCTTGGCCTAGTGCCCGGTCACCTCCTGTGGTCACATGGAATAAGAGAAATACAAGCAAAAGATAATACATCACTTAATTTGATAAGCCCGTGATTTGAGTTGTCGGTCAGATGTAAATGGTTTGAAGGAAGTGCCTTAGTAGAATGCGATTTCTGCGATATTAACATAGATTATGGTTAATTTAAATGAATAGGTGCATTGGTCCAAACAAAAGAATACAATACGTTACATATCACACCAGTTTGAAGATTATATAAACGAGATAGAGTGGTGAGAAGAAAGTGTCTCTGCAGTCTGAATCAAAAGATATATTAAATCACAGAAGCAGAGAGAGATGCAATGAAGACATGATACAAAAGTTTTCCAGATTCAAAAAATAAGGGTGGTTGGGTGGTGCAAGGGTAGGTTGGTGCCTGCAGGGGAGTTGGTGCTTCCTTGTCAGTTGTAGCTCACTAAACAGGGGGTCGAAGCCTCCTACCAGTTGGTGTTGATGAAAAAGGGTGTGGGTACATCCTGATCAATCGTTGCTGATATAAAAGGAAGAACATATTCCATCTATGTAACATGTAAACAATTTTTTTGCAGTTAATAGAAAAGTGTTTGTGGTTTTCCCAATTAGGTTCCATGATAAAATATTGTGTTAAATTTTTGTTTGCATTAACAAAAAAAATTGATAAAATTATTGTGTCACTGATTCACCCCCCCTCTCAGTGACATGATTTGATCCTTCATACTTGTATATATATGTGTTCAAGCATAAAGGACAAAATAGAAGTTCTACTATGTTCATATTAACCATTGAATTGGATATATATACATGCTGAATTACTATTTCAGATCTGTACAAATACAATATGGAATAGATGGAATGAATAATAGTCATTTTCTATATATTTACATATTATTTATGTTTTTAACCATAGAAAACAATGATTCAATAGTCTACAAATGCATGGTGCAGTAGTTGTCACATTAACTAAACCTTGTTCAAAATGATTTCAACAACCTCTATATTCAATTGAAAATAATTACAAACAACCTGCGTGTCCATGAGACCATGGTTCAAGTTATTATAGTGGAGTAACCTAGGGAAAGGAATCCATTACCACTAGTAGACAAAATCCAATAATTATTTCTTAAACGCCAAGATCAAAACTCAAATACATTTTCAAGCAAGAAGGCTTTCCTTGATCCGCTTCCCTCGAATTGTATAAACCCGCAAGGATAAAGAGCAGAGTTTAGTAAACTGTACTATCCTTTTAAATGAAAATTAATTATAACGAATGAGATAACACAATAATTAGATTGAATTTGGAGAAGAATGAGATCGCCACTGGAGCTTGTGAGACAATCTATCCATGATCCAAAGGGGGAGGAGTGGACCCAAAATCAGTTGATGGGTACCCTCGCAAAACGAAAGCAGGGCCCCATCATTAATTTATGTAACTGAGAATAATGATTGGTATACACAGAGCATAAGTCTTGAATTATATAGCAATAAATTAAATACACAGAATGCATTTGCGAATTTCCCCAAAGGGTAATAATGCTTTTGTATACAAAGGACATAAGTTATAAATTACACAAAGTTAAAATAACTCACACAAACTACAAGTGTGAATATCAACAGAGGGTAAATAATGATTTCACGTTTACTGAGCATAAATTTATGATTTATACAGTGTTAAAATAAACACACAAAACAAAATTGTGAATCCCCTTTGGAGTAATGCATAGCATGCACACAGAATGAAATTATGAATTACAAAACCCTTTACATAGTGTCCAATCATAACTGTGCAAACGAGGATCGAACCCGAGGAGCGGTCGACCATTTTTGTAAATTATTTAGCTCTAATTAAGGAACTTAAGTGGCCATGGGAATGCCCAAAGAGATAAACGTTGTAAACTAAAGGAAGTAGACAAAATGCTAGTAATGCGCTACCATTTTTCCATATAAACGCAGAGAGAAAATAAAAACAAAGAATCGATGTTACGACATTTATATATGTATCTTTGATTTATAATTTCATGGAAGGTAAATTATGAGACAAAGGGTAACAAATTACATGATATGTATTCACTGTGCAAACTCTGAATTGTAAATTATGAACAGAGAGTTGGGATACACACACACACACATAAATACGCTTTATAAAAAATGCAAAGTGAAAACTGTGAGACAGAGGGACTTTTGTTGCCGATACGCATTCGCAATAGGAAACATAGAGTGCAACTTTTATGCAAATGTAATTTACGAGTTATATAGAGAAGTAATGAAATTACAGAGGCCCTATATATATATATTCACACAGATTATAAAATACAAATTCCACGGGGTGGAAAAAAAAACACACAGAGCATAACTCTACAAGGAATAAAAAGAAACCATACATTTATGCTCTCGCAGAGTACCCATTACGTTTGTCCACAAAATGCTAACGTAAATATTCCAGAACTTACTACGAATTTCACAGTGGTAATATATCTCACACATGGTATAGATTTATGGGATTTTTTCACAGAGAACAAACAAAAAATGGATATGGGCAAATGGTAGGGTTAGCATTGCTATAACAATGGATATAGGAGAACGCGAGAAGAATACCAACATATAACAGTAAAACATTTATGACCACAAGAGCACCATAAGCCATTAAGATTAACATAGTACCAGTCAACCTAAGAGTACTCTAACCCCAATCCCGAGAACTGTAAAACCCATAAGAGCTTCGGGAGGAAACATTTACGGAAGCAATATGCTAATATATTTCCAAACAAAGTACTAGTCATAAGATTACAGAGAACTAGAGCAGTGGAGCCTTGCTTAAATTGCATAGAAGAGGAACCAGAGTCGCGTGGCCTCCTCCCATTGCGTTTATAAGAGTTGATATTCCATTGTCATCGGCCACACAGAGCAGGGAAAGGTTAGATTGTAGAGCAAAAACATTTTTTGCAGGGATAATATTTACAATGAAATTTGAACAGTGATTATTGCGGGTCTCGTTAGAGGAGTAATGTGGGGTATGCGCCAATACCTTTTCCATGTGAAACCATGGAGATGGTAGGGTTACATTGGACGTGGTGTCCGAAGTGTCATTTCTGGGAGAGTACATTTCAGGTCTCCATTAAATGGTTTATCCAGGGGCTAAATGCCGGACTAACATTCCCCATTAAACAATCTTCAAACCCATTTATTACTGAGTCGTAGTGCGATTTAGTTAGGGTTATGAACTATGCCTATAATGGTTTATGTTCGCTACGTTAGTCCAAGGGAAAAATTCATTGGTTCCCAACATGTTAAACTTTAGGATTAACGACAGGTATCATTGGGAGGTTATGAACAATATGTAAATTGTGCAGTAGCCATGTGTGTAAAATGATAACTATATCGTTAGGCTAAAGCTAGGTCGCGATAATATCTTTTATATTAAACGATATGTGATACGATGGATAGGTATATATATATATATATATATATATATATATATATATATTTCTAACTGAATTAGCTTTGTGGATAGGTTTATTGTTATGAATTTCAAACAATATATATATATATATATATATATATATATATTTCAACGAATTGTAATACTGTGGATAGGTTTATTGTTATGAATTTCAAACAATAATATCATGTTGTCGATAACGCTTAGTATATAGTATCCATATATTATATAGTGTTGTGTAGTATGGTAAACAATATATGCACACATATGTTGATATAGATAGAGTTAAGATTATGAGAGGTTATGTGTTAAAATATTGATATATATACCTATTGACATGGATAGTGTCAATACTATGGAGTCCATATGATAGTCACTTAGTAAATTATCTGAATGTATGCCAAATGAATAATTAATAGTGGTTATGGGTAGACTATAGGACCGTCAATAGTCTTCAGGTTATTGTGCATTGTGACTTTTGTACAACATAATTTAATACAGAGAGGTAGACATTATAAGGGATATGATAGCCCTAGTCACATTTGTACTAAGTACAAAATAAGCATAAGTTTTCGAATCCAAGCAACGATAAAACCACTTTGCATATAATAAAGTTATGTTTGATCAAATATTGAAGAGTCAAGGAGTTTTAATGTCTCTTAACAATTTTTATTTTTATTTTGGGGTACATTAGAGACTCGTGGATGAAGATGGAACCCGAATACCTTTTGTGGACTCGCTGTATACTTTGCCAAGTGCATGGGGTTCCTCCCAAACCTGTAACAAACATATAAATGATTTTAGTAACTTACTAATGTATAAAATTATTAAATATGCATCAAATAAAGAATCAAAATTACTTAACTTGGGTTTCGATGCTGATATGAAGCATCCTCACTGACTTGTGAAGCCATCAATCCAAGAAAGAGAAGGGGAGTGGGTGCATTGTTCACCTGATGGGTTCCCTCATAAGACAAAAAGGGACCAATCATTAGTGTATATACTTGTGAAATTATTATTAATTTTGCAAAAACATAAGCAAGTCTTTCAATTGAGAAAAAAAGTCCTGATATCATGTAGGTTATAAGATTGACAAAGTAAAAGGGATACCACAAGAAGAAGAAGAAAAAAAGAAAAAGAAAAAAGAGTTATAATAACTGGAAAATATTTCTTTGGAAAAGAGTAATTCAAGTCTTGATAGAGGGCCAAAGCTGAGAGCAATTTACTTTAATCACAGTTACATTAAACACAGATAAGGGTAATATTTAAAGAAAGCTACATTATGCATAGACATGAGTAATACTTACAACAAATGAAAATTGCAAGTATAAAACACACACAAAGAATTACTATTGACAATTTGGGCACTCATACAAATTATAGAATTAAAGAAGCCTTGAATCGGAAATTACCACAACGATGCTTAAGAGACGTTTTGGTTATGTGAAGAATTCCGTAAGACCAAGTCTTTATTAAAAAGAAAATGAAAATCTAAGTATTGATTTAAATACACAAGAGAGTCCTATAGGTTTGAACATAGTCATCACATCAAAAACTATCTCAGAATTGTGAACGAGTTAAATTATATAGTCGAACCAATACTGAAAGGGACGAGATGGAAATAGCCACGTTGACCCGGAGACACTGAATAAGTTTCCTTCTCGATAAGGAATTGCGTCCACGTAATTGGTTATCAAAATCAAGTAATGTAGACAGGTAACCAAAAGTTCGTCTTGTTAACTGTGCATGGGTAACCTCTTACATAACTGCCACTAGATATAAAATGCTACCCGTGAACTTATACGTTTGGGTGTTTAGTATGGTAAGTATAGAAGGTTCTTCACCCTCGGGCGAAGGCTTAGCCTATGGTGGTTATGTTTCCTAGTCCGCTAGGGACATAACACCATAGTCACTTTCTATGTTGAGGACCTTAAGTAAAAAAAAATCTCTTTTTTCTTATATTAGAATTATAAGTCTTGATATGGCTAGCTTGGGTATGAGGCGATCTAGTATATGTGAAATAGATTCTTTTTAATAGGGACTTATTAGTCCTAGTTAACCTTTAACAATGCGACCGATGCGAGAACTTCAAGTACATTACCAGGTTATCTTAGATTAATTCCTAATCTAATGAAAATACCATGAATTTATAGTAATAGTAAGTTTAATTGGACATCAAATTTCACATTGACTAGAATTTTTTAAAGACATATTCTTGTGTCAAGAAGGTTAAGAGAATTATAAATGTTATTTCCCGATTTTTTTTTTTATTTAGTAAATTTTGGGGTACATTACAAGAGGACTTGTGGTGGTGGTGAGAAAGTGACTTGAACCTATTTAGGGTTTTAAGTGATTGACGAAAGTTAAGTAAATAGAAGTGCAGTTTTTAGAAAAACCTCTAGAGACCTATTGCAACGAGTAAAGAGATAGGAGGGCTTAGGCAGAGGAAAATGACAAAACCATTAAAATAGGGGTTTGCAAGATAAATTTGAAAATGTTCCCAAGGGATAATGAAAAGTCATTGGTGGAGGTGAATAATTTTATAAAAATGTTGCTGGAAAGACATTTGAGGAGGTCTCTTTGGGCGATGTGAGACCCATTCCACCACGTAAGCAATTGCCTCTCCATTTCTTAGATGGAGTAGCGGTAGAAACGAGGGAGACATATTGTTGATGACTTGGCTTCATAGTTAGATATATTTCATAGAGGGTCACAAGATTATGTGTGTTTCCTTCCCTCACACAAGAATTTTAATGGCATATCCTCTTTCACAATTAAGTCATGCTCAGGAATGGTAAGGAGGAAAGTTGAAATTAATGCTTCTATTCATTTTCTCAATCTATATATATCTTTAGGTTCCAATATTATGGTTCTAAATTATTTTCAAACATATTTGAATAAATGGTAGAGATGCTCATATTCAATGAATATTCAACTATGTTATAGAGTAGAAAAACCTAAACATCAGGTAAGTATAAGGGTTATGAGTACTGAGAAATTTTTTAAATCCAACAACCAATGAGATGACTTAAATCACTTAAGTCACTCAACTTCATACAGAGTCACTTTAAGTCATTACATAGAAGACACTAGTACAATTTAGAGAGTGTGACTCCGTCACCTTGGCATGCTAGGAACTGCCAATGCAGAAGTACCTGTCCAAGATACCCCAAAAGATAACACTCACTCTTAGTAAGGAAAGTACTTCTAGAAGAACCTCCTAGTGGATCAATCTCTGGCCATAAAATATGTTGTTGTTGTAGCTGCTCACTCTTAACTGGAATACCCTCTTGCTACCTCTGATGCACTCTAATATGATCTACGATCCAAGATCATAGGAAATTAGTCCTGGTAATTGAGATAGGACATTAATCCTCACACTTATCTAATCAAACTCTTAGTTAGCTCCTCTCTCATGTTCCCCACTCATGAAATCATAGTCACCTTTTTTTAACCGAGTTGTTCCATATTTTTCCTACATTTATTATATTAAAAAAATTGTCTCTTACATCTGTCCATGCAAAGATGAAAGTTGGAAAGTTAAAATCTTTCATAATCATTCAAATAATAACAATGAATTGTCTTAATAAATTCAAATACGAATTTCCATAAATGGAAAGTATTAAATAAAATATTTAATAATTGAGGATGTTACATACATTTCATTTAGTTGTTTCAGTTTTGAGCTCTCAAATAACATAACTGTTGACCCGTGGTCGACTATTTATGGCACTGTAACTCATCTTTTTCAAAAGAAAACAAGCATTTAAGGAATGTATGTGACCATAGTTCAAACCCATCAGATACATATTAATATTTTCCACAAAAATTTGGAAAAAACTCTTTTGATTTTGAATGAGCATGTTGTTTTCTCTTGGACTAGTTTTGTAGAATTTACTCCCCTTCTGAAAATGATATATCTACATAAATTGTTCAATATCTCCTTCCATTCACTCCATTGGTTTTGTTGTATCCATAAAAGAAAAAATAATGTATAAATCTTGCCTCTCCTTTCTTTATGCTTCAAACTTGGGTTTATAATGAGTCTCTAGGGTTTTTCCTCTCACATATTTTCTTATAAATGCTGGTTACTGAGCCATTGTCTTACATTGACACTATTTGGGTTTCCATTTAAAAAATACTTTAGAAGTTTTCAGTGCGAAGTGATGAATTCTTTGGTCTCGACCTAGTTTTGAAACCATGCATTCAAGAACCATGTCATGACTCTCCTTGCTCTATGCCAAAAGTGTGAGTTGTATTGTTTGGCTAAACCGTAGAGTTTTTTCAATCTCGTGCATGCTAAGAAAAATGACTGGATTTATACAAGATTTCCTTACCTCTTCAGTTTGATACTGACAACATTCAATTGGAATTATATTGAGCTTACAGTTGGAAGATGACTTAACCCTAGCATAAAAAACTTTGTTGTAAGTAGTGGGTATGAGCATATATTCATTGGTTTGATGGGAAGGATTGTGATATGAAGCATTTGATTGGAAATTGTTTCCATTAAGGAAAAAACATCTCTCCTCATACCCGAGTTGTTTGATACCTTGATCTTTGATAACATAAAAATGTTAAGGTTTGGTTTCAATTGACGAGGTCTTCCATTATTGATTATATCTCACTTATTTCAAGAAATTTACAGTGATATAGAGAGAACCTTTTTGTTTGAATATATGTGTAGTCATGGCATAGATCGTATCCATCTAACTTCTTTAAAAAATATATATTTATAGAATACAATATGTATATTTTAGTAAATGAAAAGTTATAGATGAAATTAGATTTGACTGAGTTGAAAATGCTACATAAGGATACATAAAAGGGTTATGGTGGTTTCCTAACATAATGTGGTTTTTGGGTATTGAAATAAGAAGGTGACCGGTTGTTTGGGGACTATAATATTTTGTTTTATGCATATGACTAAATCTCTTCATATTACTACTTTTCATAAATTATTTTTTCATTCCATTTTCATATATCATTTAAAATGTCATTTGTTTTTCTCATGTTGTGTGAAATTGATTGTTTTTTTCATTATTTTTAAATAAAGATATATTTTATTCAATAAATTTGGGATCAAAGGAAGAACTTGAAAAGGTGTATTGCATAGTCATTATATTTGGTCGATTTTGTTTATATACATATGGCCAATTACCTCATGCTCTCATTTTTCATAAGTTATTCCGAGATCCCAATTCCATTTTCATTTTGTACAAATCTCTTTTCCTCAAATGTATAAAAAATTCATTTGACAATGAAAGGCTATTAGTGATGATTCGAAGTTTGACATGAAATGTATGAGGTGATTATCAATAGATCATTGGAATTGCGGAATGGTTGATGATGAGTATTTTTTTTGAACATGTACCATTGCTTTCCTTATCATTATCTCATTTTTCATATATTACAAATCCCATAATATTCCTAAAAATAATTGAAACTCCAATGTTCTTAAATGATAATTACTTAATTGAAATGGTTCAAGACAAGAATGAAATTTTCATTATACCTCTCTATATGTCTTTGGTGGCTTGCATGATTGTTTCTTGTCGATGAGAGATATTTCCAAATTATGTTTATCTAAATAGTATTGATGCGTATTTTCTATTGTATGGATACTCTAACTTTTCCTTGCACTTATAGATGAACTTTTTCAGTAGAGGAAATAGGGATAGGGGAAGAAGGCCCAATGATTTTTGTGAAAACAAAATACCTTGTTTTTCAATTCATTTTGATGTTGATTCTTAAGAATTCAACTATCTTTTGCAAACAAGTTTCATAATCCTAACATGACAAGGAGCCTTTCAACCACATCTTCAATCTAGGAGACCCCCTCTCCAACCTCATCGTAGAATCTCTATTATACCTGTTCAACCACATGTTTCCTTAACTCCTCAGATCCAAACCAATGATGCTTGGAATGATGTTGTTAACCCTCCTCAAAATCAAGTTCGAGGATGGACAATAGTCTCTTTTCCATTACCTCCTTGTGCACCTAACTAGTCTAACCTACACATTACATCATAAGCCTCCCATGCTCATTCAACCCAACCATTTAAGAAGATAAAGTCTCAAGCCATAGAACCATAGCCTAGCAAAGGAAAAAGGCCTACTCGTTATGTTTCCTCACACTTAATTACCTCTCACTCCCAACACTCCAAGAATGAATATAGACATATCCCTTTTGGATATATGCATCTAGAAACATCAATGGAAAAAGGTAAAACATATGTACATGCAGTTCAAAGGTGTAAGGTCCTATCTATCAGAACCTAAAATTTAATAAATTTAAACAAAAAATTTCTATCATAATTTCTTTACGGTTTTATATTCAACAAACTAACAGTTCAGGGTTCAGCAAATTCAAATGAGCAGCATGATATAAAAATCATATTGAAAAAAAAACATACACAGCATAGTAAAATAATGAACCATCATAACGATAATGACATGCCATAACAATGAACATAAATACCTCTCAAGTGATGTTGTTTCTCCAACTCTGTGTGTCCAAGCTGCTCTGCCCAAACTCTGCCCAAAACTGAATCTTTCCTCCTAGCCAGCTAGGAATAGAGCCTATCCAGCTCCCTAGCTCTAGGATTTCGTAAGGATTCTTGGCCCCCAAGCCCAAAACTCCCAGCAACAGATGCTCCCATGTAACAATCTAACAAATTCCTTAAGCCAAAAACCAGAAATATAGTTTTCCAATCCCTCCCTCCGAAAATGCTCCAATACAGTCTCCTAATATCAAAATAATTCTCCCTGCCCCCCAAATCCCAAAAGTCCCTCTCTCGAATGTCTTTGCCTCCTCATATCTTCCTTCCCATTCACCGCCTCCTCCATTCATTCAATGCCATCCACCTTATCCCTCCATTTAATGCCAACCACCTTATCCCCTTCTCCTAAATGGTTCCCTCCTTCAATACGTTAAGTTTTCTTTTAATAAATTAAAATTTATTAAACTTACATTCATTACCCAAATATTTAATGAGTTAATTAATTAAATACATTAAACAATTAATAATTCACAACAATTAATTAATTAATTATTTGAACTTAATATACTTTAAACAATTATTTAACTATGACAATTAATTATTTAACTAGGGTTGTTACAAAAGGTCATGAATATAACAAAATCATAGGAATGTGAGGAGAGGAAAATGTTGAAATAATGTAACTGCAAAGAGTGTTCTTATTATTATTGATATATTATTCATAGGATCAATCCCCATTGTGGATTGATCATGTCGGTTATTGTAATAGGACTAAATCCCCTTTTGCGGATTAGTCAAAAGACAATTGTAATAAGCAAAATAAGAAGTCGGCCCCAAAAGTTATTAAAGAGACCCAGACTTGTATAAATAAAGGAGGCTAGTGCCTCACTTAGACACAACTCACTTGCTCAGTTTGAGAGAAAAATTCTGATCTGTTACTGACAAAGGAGAGAGAGAGTGGCGCATATCTAGGAGAGGAATTTCTGTATTAGCATAAGAGATCTCTTGGCATTATGTTGGCTATCTATATTAAGGAAGTTTTACTGGGTTTTCTTCCCCTAGAGGGTTTCCCAGGATAAATGTTGTGTCTCTTGTGATTGTTTATTTCTCAGTGATCTTGGATTATGCTATTGTTATCTAATGAAATGCAAACATTTATAATAATGGCTTAAACATTAACATGGTATCAGAGCCAAGATGAAGGAAGCATCTTTCGCAAGAGAAAAATGTCAATGTTGTCGTACCTGCAAATTAGGTTTTTTCAAAAGTGAAGCTTTTTAGCCCTAAAAATATCTAGAAATTTGCGCCCTCCCCTAAGGATCAATTTGGCATCATCAACACACCTTTTCAGTGGTTGGATCTCCTAGAAAGTGAAACCCTAGTTTCACAAAGTACGAGAAGTACCAGAAAACCAGTACCAGAAGTACCAAAGTACCAGAGGTACGAGAAGCACCAGTCCAGAAATCCACAGATTATATTTGAAGAAGCAAAAGTTGGATTTTCTTAGATCCAAACACACCAGGTTGTTTGCCTCAACCAATCGTATCTCCTAGTAAGTTCAGTTTTTTATTTTGAGCACTTTCATTTTTCGGTCATTTTCCTAGCTCCAAGTAAATATGTCTGCAAGCATTAAGCTTGTTGACAAATTAGAAGGAGTGGAAAACTTCCGTGCCTGGAAGTATAGGATTTGTCAAAGATGAAGTACCGGAACCCGACGATGCTGCAGAGAAGGCAAAGCATCAAAAGGACACAATAAGGGCCAAAAGAATCATTGCAGATTCAATCAAAGACCACCTGATTCCTTATGTGTCATTCAAGAAGACTCTGAAAGATATGTTTGATGCCTTGACCAGACTATATGAAGGAAGGAACATAAACCGAAAGATGAATCTTAGAACTCAACTGAAGAATACAAGGATGCAGAAAGGAGAAATGATTCAGGAATACTTCTCCAGAAGCTCAGAATTCAAAGAAAAGATAGAAGCTATTGGAGATACCATAGACGAAGACAAATTCATAATGACGGCCCTAAATGGTCTCACAAGACCTTGGGATGCTTTCATCCAAACGATATGTGCCAGAAAGGAGAAATTGAAGTTTGACAGCATATGGGAAGAATGCATCCAAGAAGAAACAAAAGTAGCGAATCGTGAAGCGTTACTAGCATGGGATGATGATCAAGCCCTATCCACCCACACTAAAGGAGGAAGGAAGAAACCCTACTTCCAAAAGGAGACTCATAAATAGCCTCAACAATCAAATAAATTCAATCATAAAGAATCTCATCCAAGAAGATTTTAGAACAAAGGACAACGAAAGGAAAGAGACTACTCATCTGTACAATGCTATCAATGTGAAAAGATGGGACACATTGCAAAGTTTTGTCTAGCCAGACAAGAAGAATACAAGAGAAAACAGAAGAGGCTCCATGCCCATGTAGTCGAAGATGAAGAGCCACCCGCAAAAATGATAAGAGAGGATATCAAAGACCATGTGTTGATCTCAACCCTCTCAGGATCTGTAACACTTGGAGAGGACACTTGGCTCATTGATAATGGTGCATCCAAGCACATGACGGTACAAAGAAATATTCTCTCTTGTATCTCAGAGAAGAAGTTTTCTCAGAAAGTGACACTTGGAGATGATTACCAATATCCCATTAAGGGAGTGGGAGAATCAAACCATAAACTGAATTCAGGGAATTCACTAAACATGAAGGACATACTATATGTACCAGGCTTGAAGAAGAACCTACTCTCCATTTCATCTTTAGAGAAGAAAGGCTTCAGAGTTTCCTTTATAGATGGAGAAGTTCTTATGTGGACTGTTATCCCCGATATCTAGGGATAACTAGGAGATCATGTCTCGAGGCCCACATGGTCCTAGACATGGAGTACCGAGAGCAGGAGCTACCTGAGCATGGTCCTGGAGGACCCTTCTTTTCCTTCTCAGCCAGATTTGTCC
>SNQJ01S0054328.1:65166-76837 GCA_010110895.2 Picea sitchensis | reverse complement strand
CTGAACTCTGTCTTGTGCACCTGTCTCATCAAGATCAACTGTAACACAATCATGACAACTGACAGTATATTGTTAGCCATTTGAACCCTGTTACATCTTACTAAAGCCACTATCATCCATGTAGAAAACATTGCTAATGAAAGCATCAAAAAGACGACTGCAAATGAACTGATATACTTGAAATATCTGCACGACATGAGTTTATCTTGAAACAACTTATGATTGATTTTCCATTCAACAACCATGTCTTGTTCTTGCTTAAGATCAATCACTTCATTTGAAACAATTATTGGTTTATTGCTTACTTGCACTGCCTTCATTAATTGTTCCATTGTTTGAAGTGTTTTACTTGCTTTAACATGATGAGCATGAACCACATAATCATGACCTGCTTTAGTGAATTGATATTGATTCTTTGTCCTTAGAAGATTGGCTTACGATCATATAAATATGGGCTACCTAAGACCATTCCACATTCTCTTAATGACACTACATCACAAGTTACTTCCTCCACATACTTAGATGAAATTGCAAATTTGATTGTACACTGCTTTGTTATGTGCATCTGATGATGATTGCTTATCCATTTAAGTGTGTAAGGCTTATGATGAGTTTGTGTTTTTAATCCCAATTTCTTAACCAATTCTTCTGAGATTAGATTAGATTGAGATCCACTGTCGATTAATGTATCTATCTTAGTGTGTCGCATGATTACCCTTATATGAAACAAATTGCTTCTACAATCAATGTCTTCACCAAATTTACCTGTCATACCAACCAATGAAATCTTAGATTCATCACCTGAATCCAATCCCAAGTCTGTAGGCTTTGATGTCGTTTCCACTGTTTGCGTTCCCTTCTTTTCTTTGAACCACTTTGGCCTCTTCTCGGGATGCAACTGCCAACATTTGTCCTCATCATGTCCCTCTTTCTTGCAATGCTTGCAAGAGGCTTTCCTTCCTTCTTTGTCACAACATTTGTATTCTTGCCATGCTTTTTCCTCTTGTCATCTTTCTTTGAAAACGCCGATTCCCCTGACACACCTGCTTTCCCTGCTTCAATATATGTAGCTTGAACAGAAACATGATCAAGGTTAGTGGGTCCAAACATGAAAACAATGTTTCTAATATGTGCATGCAAACCTCTTATATACTTCATAAGGGTTTCTTGTGTTTGCAAAGGAATGTCTAACGTTAATGCCATTTTTCTAAATCCATCGGTATATTCTTGCATTGTTTGTCCTTTTCTTAGTTTTAAAGATTGCCATTCAATTATTGCTTTTTATTTATAACCCAAAGGATAAAACTGTTTCCTAAGTGCAAAAATGAAATTCTTCCATGATGGAAATACATTACCCACATCTTGTGTTCCTTTTTGTAGCTTGCTTTGCCACCAGATAAGAGCTGTACCTACAAGTCTCAAAGATGCTAATTTAATTTTTGTGGCCTCATCCTTGATTTGCTACACACTGCAGTATACCTCCATCTGCCTGATCTAGTTATCAAGTTTTTCTGCATTTACTTCACCATCATATATGGGCAACTCAAATTTTACATCAAGTTTTAACAATGTCATTTCATGTTTATTCTTATGAACATTTTTCTTCTCATTAGATTTAGAACTTGAAATTGAAGAAGAAGGAGAAGAAGGAGGTGTTGATGGAGGTGAAGGAGGAATGTGAGGATGGTCCTCTTCCTCTTCACTTTTTCCTTTTCAAGAATTACCCAAAACTGGTCGCTTCTGTTCCAAATAATCTTCATACAAAACTGTCACCATCTCCGACATAGCATGGAATGTTTTCCAGATCTCTTTCTCATCTTGAGAAATCCCTTCTTCCGATGCCATCTTCTCGCTGTGAGAAGCTCTTTTTCTCAATCCAATAAATGGTTTCTCTGCAACAAGATCACCTTCACCACGCTATAGCTTTTCCCTGGTTATCATGCAAAACTCAAATCCAAACGTCAA
Source organism: Picea sitchensis (assembly GCA_010110895.2). Classification (NCBI taxonomy): domain Eukaryota; kingdom Viridiplantae; phylum Streptophyta; class Pinopsida; order Pinales; family Pinaceae; genus Picea; species Picea sitchensis. Next base: position 74,872 of record SNQJ01S0054328.1, on the reverse strand, counting down.
CTAGCTCTGATACCTCTTGATCCGTAGGATCTTTTAATGACTATGGTTGAGTTTTAATTTTGCATGCGTTAATTAACCATTTGAGAAACTTAGTGAAAGAATGAGGAAAGAAGAGGAATTATAACATCCATATACACATTTGTAGATCTGAAATGAAAGAATAAACAACAAACCATAACACGCAGATTGATAACGGAGTTCAGCACAACTTTGCCTACGTCTCCGGGCCTTTTCTCTGTGGGGGCGGCTTCTTTATTTCTGTTCAAATTCTCAAAAGTACATCGCTGCAATGCCAAATGGCTACAAGACTTATCTGGTCATGTTCGTCTAGATCTCAAGAACCTTGCAAAGAAAACGACACGCAAAACGGACGTCCGGAGCTCCCAGAAATGATTCGACAACGTCTCCTCCTCAAAAGCTTCTCTGCATCAAATTGGCTTTGGCTTGGCTTTTCTTCATCATAACTCTGCTCTGACTGCTCTCCCATGGCCTCAAACAGGCCTGTTTTATATAGCCTTGAAGTTGGTTGCTCAGCTCCAACTTCCTCCAAGAATTTGGCCTCCAAAAATGCCTAATATCCCCCAAAAATGGAGAGAATAAACTAAAAATAGGTATAAAAAACCAAAACTTGTTATAAAAACCCACTTTTAACTATTATATGGGCATAATCCCCCTCCATCCGTGCACGCGCCCCCTTAACTCGGTCATATGGGGCTATTTTGGGCCAAGCGCTATCCCATAGGCTACGCGCTAGCCCCCTGTCTCGCACTAGCTCCTGGTTTTATTGGCGCATCCATATATCCATGGGCTGTTACCATTACCCGCGCCCTTTGTTTGCACTCCATCCCCGGTCTTGTGGCACATAAATAGAACCGTGGCCTATTTAGTTGTAACCCCCCGCGTATGTGATGTAGGGTAACGGTTATATAGTGCGGTCGTGTGGTGGTATATTACACCGAGGGCTGGGGCTAAGCAGCAACCCTTTTTTCCCGTCGTTTGAACCTTTAAACCAACTTAAATAAAATATCGGCCATTATGTTAACAAGCACCACCGTGGGGGCGGGCGGTTAGCCCAGCCCTGCCAGTCCACAACCCGGCCTATAGGTCGTGGGTTCGACCCCCGACGACAACACTATATTTTACCAAAACCAACAAACCATTCACGGGGTGCCACGTGGCAGCCCTTGACTGGGCCACGTGGCACCTTTCCAACCAACCAGATCATGCCACGTGTCAGTTGCTAATTGGTCCGCATGTCTGCCACGTCGTCTGCCGTATTTCCACCTCAACCTGCCACTTCAGCCCTGCCATACTTCTCTGTCATCCTGCCACGTCAGCTGCTGACGTCATCGCTACCACGTGTCGCCCTTTCAGTGGTGACACGTGTCACCTTCGGATAGGTCCAATCGTACGCCCAAACGTCCAAATATGCCTGACACGTGTCACCTCTTGGTGCTGCCACGTGTTGCCTTCTGGGTTTGCCACGTGTCACCCGTACGAACATGCCACGTCAGCGTCCATAGAGACTGTACGGACTGCACAGTCAGCAATTTTTTGTGCATGCTTGACTTATCGGACATAACGTGATATCTTCTTCATACGGAGCCCGTTTGACAAAGTAAATATACCACCAGAATTAGGAAGACGAGACGAACACAATGACATAGGTTTCGTCACATTCCGATCACTTTTATTTTTGAGCATTTTTCAAGCCCTATCAGGCTTCTGGATCCGATTTCGGATCAATCCTAGCTCTTGCAGCTAAGATAAAGTGGAAGCTGCACCTGATGGACATGAAGACAACTTTCCTAAATGGTGTCATCGAAGAGGAAGTGTATATAGAGAAACCTTAAGGATTTGAGGTTGAAGACAAGAAGTCTCATGTCTGGAGATTGAATAAAGCCTTATACGGATTGAAGCAAGCTCCTAGAGCTTGGTATGGCCGTATAGACAGTTTCTTGACGTCCTAATTGAAACAATCACATTAGCTCATCAAATGAAAGGGGTGTTTATTATTTATGAAGGTTTAATAATTTTACCTAAAATATTTATAAACTATATTAGTAAGCAATTAAACAAATTTAACTATATAATATTTGAATCAAAGTTAGGATAAATCACAACAAGTTCATTTGTTTGTCCACGTTTTGGATCCATATGAGGATGCATCTTGATGACAAGAAGCCTCACAAAAACCATGAGATGGAAAAAAATAAATATTATTGTCTGAAACCCTAATTTTTTTTAATTAAAGTAAAAGTTTATTAATTAATAATTAATAAGTAGTGGGGTTTAATACTAAAATTTATATTAAAAAAAAAAAACTAGGGTTTTAAAAATGTTACTAAGATTATAAAGAGTGAGAAAATTTATTAATGAGATTTTATTTAATATTGATAACTTAGAAAAAAATATACCGATAATTATGTAAAAGGTTATATCCTATTATTGAGAAGATGTATACTATAACATAACCAAATGAAAAATATAATAATAATTTTAAATAAATAGTTGTGTATGTATTCCATTGAATATAATAATAATGTCATTTTTAAGCAATGGTCAAACCAAATTAATGTAGATATATTTTACTTCATTAAAACCATATAAAATAATTACATGCATGAAAATAGGACATGAAGTGGATAAACTAAATCACTTTTATAGGGAGATTCGTCTTCAAATTCAGTATGATGAAACTTTTCTATTTCGTCTTTGGACTTCACAATTTTGAAAAAAAAATATAAATCAAAATATAAATCAATATAATATCAAATTTAACAATTTTAATTTAATATTGATAGTCATTAATAGTTAAAGTGGTAATTTAGTGAAACAAGGAGAAGATGCACAACTTAATATGTTGATTTTAATACAAAATAATAATAAAATTTTAAATATATATATATATATATATATATATATATATATATATATATAAAATGAAGTAAATATGTGGATAAAGTTAACCTCTTTCCAATGTAAATGTATGCTTCTTTAATTAAAAAAAAAAAATTTAATAAGATAAAACTTTACCCTTGTTTTGGGTTATTTTCAAATGCACTAGAATATTGAAAATTTAGAAAAAAATTATAAATGAGTAAGTTGACATTAAATTTTATTATGTAAATGTAATAATTACTTAGTTGATAGAATATGAAATCATTATGAAACTTCATAATTTTAGTAGAAATATTTATAAAATATACATGTAATTTAGGTGATCAAATTTAACTATATAATATTAATAGTTAAGAAATGATAAAGAAGTTATTGTAGGTATTCCATACCACTCAACAAGTCTAGTCGCTATGTGGCACTGAAGTGATCTTGCAAGTTGAGAACTACCATCAATCATAATTATATCTAACTGATATGTCTTGGTTAAACCCACGCAAATTTTTTTTAGCTATGTAGAACACTAGAGTTTTCATTTCACTATAAGATATATTGCACCATCACCACCCAATCATAGGAAACCTATTAACGCCTTCCTTGATGAAGAATACTTGAACAACTAACTTCCCAACATGCAATCATGTTATCATCCATCTAATCTTACACCTCATAGTCATAAAAGATCATTCTCCTACTACATAAGATATTCACACTTTTATTTTAGTGTCATGTAAGCTCTTAACAACACAATACCTCATTTTCTAAAGATTCACCTCCATCGTTTCTAAGGGTGCTTTCCACTCTCAATAATGTTACATCCATTATCATGCATTTAAAACATTTTCAAAATTTATTCATGTGCTCAATCTACTTTCTATATAAGCGAGGTAGCTCCTAATTCCTTGTTTGGTGACCTATTACATAGGAATACTCGAAATTGAAGAGAATTAATAAGGTATTTTCAATTGTAGATAAATGTTTCAATATAAAATCTGCACAAAATCTTATTTTATATAGTGTTTTTCATAAAACAAGCTAAATAAAAAATCTTGATGCTAGATTGAAAAAGTAGATCTATAATAAACATGCACACTTTACATTTACATGAAAAAATCTCAATTTCAACAACACAATAACTATTGTATGTGGTATCCACCATAATACATAGTTAGATCTTTAATAAACATGCACACTTTACATTTACATGAGAAAATCTCAATTTCAACAACACAATAACTATTGCATGTGGTATCCACCATAATACATAGTTAGATCTATAATAAACATGCACACTTTACATTTACATAAGAAAATCTCAATTTCAACAACAGAATAACGGTTGCATGTGGTATCCACCATAATACATAGTTGGGCAACAATTTACTTTCCTTTTCATTTTTGTGAGTTCACTTTGTGAAATTCAAATTCAAACTAATTATCTGATCTATTTAAAATCTTAATACAATATTTTAAAAGTTCATTAGATAGTAATGATGTGCTTTTTATTTATTTTTTAGTATGTATTATTTATCTGATCTATTTAAAATCTTAATACAATATTTTAAAAGTTCATTAGATAGTAATGATGTGCTTTTTATTTATTTTTTAGTATGTATTATTTAATATGGACTCCTTTTAACTAGTTTTTCATGGGAAGAGATATTTTCTTGGACCTATGGCATGGTATTTCGTGTTTTTTTTTTTTTTTAAATATATTGTACATGTTAGATGTTTTCGAGGAAAATACTGATGATGATGATGATTAACGTTTATTAAGACCTAATTGGTCTACTGGACCTTAAGAGGGTAAGTGATTACTTGTGATTTTTTAGAATTTTGTTTCTATGCTCGAAAAACATTAAGAGAAGCTTTCCAAGATCACCATACTTTTGTTGAGTTAAGAGGTTAGGAAGGTTGGTAGCGTGATCAATATTTTGAAAATGAGATCTAATATGGGTATAGGCTGGACAATCTAAGAGAAAGTGGCCGTAGGATGATCTAAGAAAGTGCTTTTGTAACAACCTTCTTAGTGTCACAAAGAGAGTGACATAGCCTCTTTCATCCCATGGCATTTTAGGAATTGACTAGCATGAGTTTCCTATATGGAGCTTGTGAGAATTTGTTCTTATCTTAGCAATGCTTATTTTTTCTTTACACTTGGCAAAACAGATGGGTGTTTGATCTTCTATATTAGGGTTGATTACATCTTTATAATACCTTAATTTTCTTTTTCTCTAATGCCCAGTTTCACTATGGAGCTTGTGAGAATTTGTTCTTATCTTAGCAATGCTTATTTTTTTCTTTACACTTGGCAAAACAGATAGATAATTTTGATCTTCTATATTAGGGTTGATTACATCTTTATAATACCTTAATTTTCTTTTTTCCTCTAATTCTTTATCACACCACATTTTTTCCTTAAATTTTGATTTGATGTTTTTTTTAATAGTATCTTTATTCTGCAAAATGGTTTCTTCCATGATTCCTCAATAGTTTAGCCAAGACCAGGCGTCTTTATGCCATCCTCGATTGATTCGATGGTGATTATGACCTGAATTGGAAGCAATTTTAGGCAGCCTCTTGTCTTCCATGTTGTTTAGCTTGTTCTTATACATTAGGTATCTAGTCATAGCCATGTTCTCAATGGGGGAGAGACTTGTTTCTACAAGGAGGATGGGATAGGGCATATTTCCTTTAATTTTGAGATTATAGGTTATAAAATTCTTTTGTATTTGCTCTATCTTTCTCCAGGATTCACTAGAGATACTACAACTCCAGACTTCACATCCATAAAGAACCAGAGTCTCAAAGAGGAATTTCTTTTTATCCCAACTCCAAAGTTCAGTTGATTTACAATTGTTTTCAAGCCCATAATAAGCTTTCCATTCCCCAATAATCCTTTTCTCAATGTTATAATTCCAATTAATCTTGTGGTGAATATCAATTCCAAGATATTTGTATGAAGTCACTTCCTCCAAATTGTTTTTGTCATATACCAAGCTATTATAAGAGATCTTATTGGGATATATCTCCAAGTTGTTATGCCATTTTATTTTTTTGGGATATATCTCCACATATGATTTTATAAGTAATATTAATATGTAAATGCTTTTGAGAAAAATACTATTAATGTTATGTCAGTTTATTTTTGTAGAGATATATTTCTACATATGATCCTATGTGTAATATTAATATTAATATGTGGATTAGAACAGTCTATGAGGCATCTTACATAGGAATTTTGTTTCATCCAAAAATTGGTGAAAATTCAAAGAGAATGTTTCCTATGGATTAACAAAAAAATTAGTACTGAGAGATTGAGTGGTCTGAGTAGTTTACAAGCTGGATTTCATTCTCCATTGAGTAGTTTACAAGCTGGATTTCATTCTCCATTGTTACACAGTACCTTTGAGCAAAAAAAAATGGTAGAGAGAGTGAGTCCAATGAGTAGTTTACAAGATGGATTTAATTCTCCATTGTTGCTTAGTACCTTTATCTTTTCTGCAAGCACCAATATTCATCAATCTTCCCATAATCGTAACTCCTCACGACTTGGTTTTGCTCCGGTTCATGAGATTCCCTCGCCAAATTCTCAAGTAGAATCTCCTCCACATTGTTTTTAAACGTGAGGGGTCATTCATTCCTTTCCATTGAGTCTTTTCCGATCAATACCACAAAGATCTATTCAATTGCACCAAGGAGAGAAAATATTTTCAAAACCACAAAAATAAGTTACCCACATAGAGATCCGTTCAATTACACAATAGAGAGAGAAAATGGTCAATATCCACAGTCCAGAGAGAAATCTGTTCAATTTTGAGCAGAGTTCTAGGGTTCTTACAACAGAGAGAAAAAAAGGTTCAATACCGCAGAGATCTGTTCAATTACACCACAGACAGATTTTCGTTACACCGCAAAATAAGATTATGGACCAACCAGTCGACTTAGCTGCTGCCGCATGTCTTCAACTCGTCACTCCCTACGCTCCTCCTCGACATGCATAGCATCTACTATGTGCTCAAGAGATTGTTCTCAGATCGGTCCAATCTACTAGTCAATAAACCTGCCAGAGATCGGCCTTCACCACACAGGCCTCCTTAGGGTTCAATAAACAGACCACTCCAACGAACAAATCAAACTCCCTTTGTAAAAAAATCGACCAGGTGAGCAGGTGGGGTAACTGAGATGTGTAACTAATAATCGGGACAGCTGTGGGAATTGGACTGGCAACTGCACTTCCAAGGATCAGTTTAGAAGTTGCGGCCTTTGTTCTGTCTACCGAAAAAGGGTTTCAGAAGTACCCTGTCTGCTCAGAATCCCTGTTCAAATACACACAATAATAAGAGAGAAATGGACCTGTCCAGTCCAGTGCTCAATAAACCCACCAGAGGCTGCTTAGATCAGTGCAGTCCGCTGGTCTTATTTGCACAAACCCTAACCCGTGACCTCTGTAAAATTTTATCATATCTTCTGGCCACCAAATCTGGAAATGGCTGATTTGATTCGTAACTGTTGCCTGTCGGGGAAAAGACCATGACTACCACTTCCGCTTCACACATAATCGCCAACTCTTTAGCTTTCAACAGCAGTCCATTCTGCTGCTTTGACAAGGTCACTTGAATGATAGGAGTTGCCATGGCATTTCAATGATGATATCAATGCTATTAAGATCAAATTACTTTATATTTTTAAGAATTTTGTTTATGTGAAAAATATTAAAAGAACCTTTCCAACATTATCATAGTTTTGTTCAGTTAAAAGATGAGGAAGATTGGTAGTATTAAGAACATATAGTTAAATTACATATTATACTTATATATGTATTGAGTGTGTCACCTTTGTGACACTAAGAAAGTTGAAGATGAAAATCACTTTATCTTAGATAAAAAAATTCTAAAGAATAGCAAATAATCACTTACCCTCTTAAGATCAGATTTAGTGGGCTTTAATCATCATCATCATCATCATATATATATATATATATATATATATGGTAATATATTTTGGGTTGGACAATTTTTATTATTTAAGTATGGTATCCATGGTAAACTTTAAATTTTTTATGGCACAAGATCAAGTCAACAACAAAAACCAAAACGGTTATAAGAATATAGTCATTATGAAGTGAACATATCACTTAAGAAAATAGAAAATGTGTAGGGAGGATAACACTCCATCCCTCAACTACTCAAGCTAGACCCAATATATATGGTTAAGAACATGTGTTTCCTCTTAAGAAGTCACAAGTTCAAATCCAGATGGGGGTAGGGTATGTATACCTCAGTAGACTTTACCAATTTGGTGTCGGTGTCTGGCTTGGCCGTGACCTTAAAAATAGATTATATATATATATATATATATATATATATATATATATATATAGGGGACCTTATGGTTAAGAACATGTGTTTCTCCTAGGAGGTCACATGTTCAAAACTAGAGAAAATAGGATATGTACACTCCCTTATCCCACAAACAAGGGGTCTCATTCACCAATTTAATTTCTAAAAAAAGTGGGATCTACACAAAATTATATATCAACCACATATATATTCTAGGAATACTTATTGAAAAGCCAAAATTGTACAAGAGTCATTCATAAAGGGTCTAGGGCCTTCATGAACAACAATGTTATTTTCATATTCAAATTTCAAATGTGGAACCACCCATTTAGATTTCAAATCCCAACCATTAAGGTTTCACTGAGTTTTGGATTCATTTACATAACCCCACTCAATTCTCTAGTGAGAGTTCAAATGAAGTTATCAATGTTGAGTTGAATCTCCTATGAGTTATTAATAGAAATATTTTTTGTTCACAAGAGAGTAAAATTCACAATGTTTAGGGTGTCATTAAATTTGAACTGGAAGAAATAAGGATGAAATGAATAAATTTTTTTAAATCTAAGCCATGTCATTATACTTGAAGTAGTATTAAGGAAAAAATAAATGATGTGCATGCATATATGAAAATCAAACTCCATAAACTTAATACACAATATGTTGGAGATACTTCACACACACCTAGGATTTTTTTTTCCTAAGGTTTTCCCTATGTTTATTAGTATAGTTTAGAAAGAAAATTCATCTAGGATAATATTCTATTGAGTTCACACTTTAGTTTGATCAATTGAGTGGAGATAACATTTTATGTAAGAAAAAATTTACACTATGACTATATTTTTTTTCATGAAAGCTAGAGTATAGATTTCTCTAGTTTTGGATTATTAAAATGTCTTTCACAAATTTATTCTTGTAATTTATTGAAGCTATTGACATTGTATATAGTTAAATTTGATCAATTAAACACTACTTATCTAGTTTATAAATATTTCAATGAAAATTATAAAACCTTCATAAATAATCTATAATGAATAAATTATTAGATTGATATAATCAAATTTAATACACTTGATTATTATATTGACTTTCAAATTTAATTAATAAAAATATAGCCTACATCATGTTGATTAATTGGGTTGGTTGTCAATGATGTCAACCCTTGAAGAAAGTCTAGTAGGGAATTAGCAAAAGGGTTTGAGTAATAGACCTAAGTTTGTATAATGATATGAATTTTAATATATTTGAAGGTAAGACTATTCTAAATAAATAGTACATGTCATGCCATTTCTGGTGGTATGTGGAATGCCACATAACTCCTAATGCTTAGAGAGTTATGGCCATGTGAAGTTGGAGAACCCTCACGAGTCATCTAGAAGCCCCAAAAGGTCAAAGTAGTCAAAGTGGTTGCAAAGAATAAATTATTTAAATAATAAAGTGAAGTGATGAGTGTACTATAAGTCAAAGTG
>SNQJ01S0054328.1:29621-61316 GCA_010110895.2 Picea sitchensis | reverse complement strand
TCATTTATGTAGTGTTGTATGTTGATGACATGTTGTTGGTAGGAAATAACATGGATGTTATCAAGGAGGTGAAATCGCAGCTATCCTCCAAATTTGACATGAAGGATCTCGGTGTTGCTAACTTCATTCTGGGAATGCATATTAAAAGAGATGGTGCAAACATGAAACTCTGGTTGAATCAGAGAAAATATGTTGAGACGATATTGCAGAGGTTTAATATGCATGAAAGTAAACTGGTCAAGGTTCCTATTCATATAGGTGTAAAGTTATTTGCAGATCAGTGTCCTAAGACACAGGAAGAATAAGAGGACATGTCCCATATTCCATATGCCAGTGCACTTGGTAGTTTGATGTATGAAATGGTCTGTACTAGACCGGACATTGCACATGCAGTGGGAGTTTTGAGCAGGTATATGTCAAAACCAGGGAAGGAACATTGGACAAAAGTAAAGAGGGTCTTCAGGTATGTTCGTGGCACTACAAGTTATGGATTGTGCTACCAAGGAAGACCAGGATTGGACAGAGTGGTGGACGTACATGGCTTTGTTGATGCAGACTAGGTTGGAGATCTGGATCACAGAAGATCTACAAGTGGGTATGTGTTTAACCTATTTGGAGGAGCAATTAGTTGGATGAGCAAAATACATGCTGTAGTGACACTCTCAACTACATAAGCTGAATACATGACATCCACTCATGCAAGCAAGGAAGCAGTAAGGTTACAAAGATTGTGTTCAGGTATTGGGTTGGTACAACAAGTAGTGAGATTAGATTGTGACAGTCAGAGTACAATCTTCTTGGAAAAGAACCCAACTTACCTTTTGAAGACAAATCATATTGATGTATAGTATCACTTTGTGAGAGACATGGTTGAGGAAAAGAAGGTGTTGCTGGAAAAGGTTGACACTTTGAAGAATGTTGCAGATTCATTGACAAAGTTTGTGAGCACATAAAAGTTCTCCTGGTGTAGAGTAACAATGGGCATTTCTTCTCTGGATTGTTGACTATATAATCCCCTAGACCCCTGGATGAAAAGAAAACAACAAGTGGGAGAATGTTGGGTATGTGTTATATTCTTTGCATGTGTGTGTGTGGGCGCGTTAGATATGACAACTGTGTTTGACGATCCCTTGTACTAGTTCTCTGTTTGTGCCGTGTGCATTGGGCGCTTTCCTAGGGGGGTCCCTAGGGGGGGGGGGCAGGTATGCCGCCCTTGGTTACGCGCAACGCCCCAATTTTTTTTTTTTTGGGCAGTTTTTTGCTATTTTTAACGGATTTTTCTATTTTTAGCGGTTTACTAAAAATAATCTTGGTTTTAGGTATTAGTGTTTTGGTATCTACAAAATACCTAAAAACATTGTATATATTGTATAGTGAATGGTGAAATTCGAGATAATGAATATAAGAAAGGTTTCCCGGTTGAGAATTTCCAGTATATATCTCTGTGTACTATGTGAATGAGCCATTGATTAAATTCTGTTTTTCTTAAGAATCTATATGGATTGCTTTACTTCACAGGTTTAAAACTTACAAAATAATATCTAAGGATAATTTTAGGGGAAGGTGAAGTAAAGAAGGCTGAAATTCAAGGGAGGATACATTCTTTTGATGATGTTCTCTAAGGTATGTTATTTACAGGTCATCTCACCATTTTCGTAATAACATTTTTTATAGAATGATCCAGACCATTAAATCTGGAGGCCGTTGAAGACACATATCCATGTAGCTATGATAAAAAATTCAACTTGTGGGTCATTGTATTTTTGGAGTTACACTCCGTGGAAAATAGGGTTTGTGGCTAGTCCTGAAACTAGTCTAAAACATGTGTTTCGGGTAAATGTCATAACTTATTCATAAAAGATCCAAATTCAGTAAGACCAAATGTATTGGTTAGAGTACATTCTCTAGTATTCTTTGTACCATTTTCATATCTATACAACAAATATTCTGTGCAAGGAATTCTCTATAAGTTCGATCTCTAGAATAATATATAATTAAGCAAGGTATGTGATTTTTTCTATAACTCCTTTTTTGGGAGGTTCCAATAAGTGAAACGTAGAGAAATTGGAGAAAAGACACTGAATAACATTTTGTACTATTTTTAGACCTTTATTCATTACACGTACATAGTTATGATTATTACAAGTTAGGGTTGTTGACTAATCCAAAACAAGTCACGTGAGACTAAATTAAAATTTGATGAAAATGCTAATCTCTTGTTGAGGAAGGTTTGGAGGTATGTGATTGCTAATATTATGGTAGCCATGGGAGGTATTTACCTCCACGTGTGAACCTGACGAGAATAGAAGACTTCAGGAAGCAAGAGAAACCCTAATGAGTTGGCTAATAACCCTAGAAGCCTAGTTGGCTCAAGAAGATAATTTATATTAGGCTATTAGCCTCCAAGAGAAGAAGTCGGCTAGAAATTATAATAATATACTAAAAAGACACTTATCCAAAAGAGAAGTCGGCCCCAACAAAACTGGAAGAACCACTATAAATACAGGGCGCCAGTTCTCATTTGTCACATCTCAGAATTGCAGTTCTGCAGTTTGGTGCACACTGCAGTTGCAGTCTTGTGCACAGGTTTGGAGGAAGAGCTGGTGCAGCTACAACAACAACAAGATCTCAGTTTTGGCTTGAATTTCTCTTGGCTATGGTTTGGGACTATATGATCAGTCTTTTGTGTTGCGCTATCCTTGGGGAAAGGTGCGCTACTCTTTGTTTGGCTATCTAGCCTATGGTTTGCTTCCAGAGGAATTCTCAGTCAAGGTTAAGGTGCTCAGAGGGAGGCTTCGGCCTATGGTTGGGTGACGAAGGTATCGTCAATGGTAAAACAAGCACACCATCTTCTATATTCTAACAATGATCATATACACCGGGTTTGTTACAGAGTTATAAATCAAATTTGGATGATGAAATTGATGAGGGCTTTTGGTTGAGGCACATGTTGGGTACATGGTTGAGACAAGCAGTTGATGAGTTAGCACATACATGAGATGTATAGTTGATGATGATGGTGTAGAAATTTAATTACAAATTAAGTATTTCCTGCGATTCTCCCGATCTAACAATTATATGACACTGTTAAATACATAATCGCTTCTACTAATATTCTTGTGGAAATTTAAACCACGATCACAAAGTGAAATATCAAGAACACATAACACAAGTTTTTCCGAGAAAGCGTAAAGCTAAAAACCCCACTATCATATATTATGTATATCATGGATAATGAAACAATCTCATACAAAACTCTAATCCAAGAGCTCTCAGTACAATACAACTGTCTCACACCGTCATACTAAAACTCAACAAATACATGTTCCAATTCTCTGTGTCCAGACAACCTGCCTCCTCTGCATAGTCCCTGCAATTAGAATTCTCACAATGAATTCAAATTGTCTAGTTTGCACATGCTCATAAGAATATCCCCTGCATGTGTGATTGTATGAGTGCACTTCACTCAAATCACAACTGATAGTCAATCTGTCCCTTTCACCTGTTATCTCAATTGGGTCTCCACTAGATCTGACATGTGTGTAGTTAATCGTGGTGAATCTTCAGTTGCATGTGAGTTCATTGATTGTGAATTAATGAATAATTAATTCATTGAACTCTCACTAGTGAAAGTTTAGTTACAACTAGTACAACTGAGCTTAACTCACTTAACTACACTTATAATTCTATTACAATTCCAACTCACTTAGTTATAAATGAGATAATAGATTAATATTTATTGTCCAATTTATTTAAGGGAAAAGTAAATTAGACACATGTTTCTTGTTGAATTTTCAACACTCCCTCTCAACAATAAAGGGATTATCCTTCACCCCAATCCTATCTCTATGATATTCGAATTTGCTCCTAGTGAGCGCCTTCATTAGAATGTCTGCATCCTAATCTTTCGTAGGAATGTATTGAAGCAACATGATCTTCCGCTGCACACAATCTCTAAGATCATGATATCGGATATCTATATGCTTATATATATCATGAAACACAGGATTAATCGAGAGTTTAATGCAACTATGATTATCAAAATAAATCACTATCAGATCTAAATGAGAACCAAAAAAACCAACCAAGATCTTCCTCATCCAGATAGCCTCACATGCAGCTTGACTTGTTGCAATGTATTCCGCTTCTGCTGAACTAAGTGCCACAGATCTTTGTTTCCTGCTGTACCAAGAAACGATTGTAGATCTTATACTAAAGATCCCCCCTGATGTGCTCTTTCTGTCGGTTGGGCTTCCCGCCCAATCTGCATTTGTGAAGCCATGCAACTTCACCTTATCCGTCTGTCTGTATAATAATCCATACTCAGATGTGCCCTTCAGATATCTCAAGACATGCTTACCCACCTTCCAAAAGAGTTTGGTAGGCTTAACCATCGCTTGACTTAGCTGGTTAACCACATAGCAAATGTCCGGTCTCATGTTCACTAAATACATTAGCGAACCTACTAACTGCCGATAGACAGTAGCATCCACTGCCTCTCCAAAAGTAGCATCCTCTTTCCTCTAGTTTCCCGGAAGAGGAGTATCCATGGATTTTCAACCCTCCATGTGAAACTTACCCAATATCTCCCTTACATACTTGCCTTGAGACACACAAATTTCACCATCTTGTTGCCATATTTCCAATCCAAGGAAATAATGAAGAAGGCCCAAATCCTTCATCTCGAACTCCTTTGCAAGGTCATCCTTGCATGAGTGTATCAGCTGCTCATCACTAGTCAGTATGAAATAATCAACATAAATAAAAATGATTAAAAGCTTACCCTCCACCACTGATTTGGTATAGGTTTGCATCCACTTCACTTTTCGTGAAGCCCAATCCAGTGAAATAGCTGTCTATCCGAGTGTACCAAGCACAAGGTGCTTGCTTCAGCCTATACAGTGGTCTCTTGAGTCCGTACACATGCGACTCTCTGTCAAAGGTCTCAAAACCTTCTGGCTGTTCAATGTACACTTCTTCCTCAATGATCCCGTTGAGGAACACAGTTTTTACATCCATCTGATGAATGCACTAGCCCATCTGCACCGAGAGTGCAAGGATGGATCTTATGGAAGAGTACCTTGCGACAGGTGCAAAGGTCTGATCATAATCTATCCCCTCGATCTGTGAGAAGACTGGGGCCACAAACCTGGCCTTGTATTTCTTCACACTCCCATCAACACCTTGCTTTACCTTGTAGATCCATCTCAAACCTACCACTGATTTATCAATCAGTCCTGGGACGATTTCCCATGCACTGTTTTTGACAATGGAGTCATACTCCTCTACCATAGGATCAACCCAAGTGGGATCCTGCACTGCTTCCTGAAAGGAAGATGGTTTAATCACAATACATTTTCTCATGAGAGGCATGTATCCATCAAATCGATCAGGAGACTATCTCTGTTTGCTCTCTGAAGTAGGGGCTCCTACATTCTGTGCAACATATAGTCTCAATCTGTCAGCTTCCATGGTACACTTTTTGCCATTTCTGATGGATGGCTTTGCTTGAGTGGTTTCCTCCACTCCATGAACCTCCTCATGTGGTTGATCCACATATTGAGACTTATCTTTGGGAACCAACAATTCCTCTTTTGCATGCAAGTCTAGCTCCCTCTCAAGCGACAACTGCATGGCTTTCCCCTCATCGAATTTTATATCCCGTCGCATAACAATCATTTTACTGTTCAGAAAATACACACGATAATTATGGGGTTTTTCTGTGTACCCCACAAATATCCCAACTTTAGCAGTCAGTTCCATCTTCTTCCTGGAATCCTTGGTCACATGCACATAAATAGATGAGCCAAAACTTTTAAAATGAGAAACATTAGGTTTCTTACCAGTGAAATCTTCTTCAGGTGTAATCATGCCAAGTATTCTATGAGGACAACAGTTATGCACATAAACCACAGTATTGCATGATTCTACCCACAAATGCATTGGTAGGCCCTGATCATGCAACACCGCTCATGCTGCACCCACGATCGTTCAGTTCTTTCTCTCCGCGACCCCATTTTGCTGTGGGTTATGAGACACTATGAGTTCTCTTCGAATTCCTTCTTTGTTGCAGAAGTCTTTGAATTCATTAGAGTTGTATTCTCCACCATTATCGCTCCTTAGAGCCTTCACTTCCTTCCCCGACTCTTTTTCCACTAATGCTTTAAACTCACAGAACTTTGAGAATGTTTGATCCTTATTTTGCATCAAGAATATCCAACATTTATGAGAAAATTCATCAACAAAAATAACATAATACCTATGTTTTTCTGTTGAAGAAACCGAGAATGGTCCACACACGTCTGTGTGAATTCTCTCCAGGATTACTAAAGCACAGTTTTCCTTTTCATGAAAGGTGGACTTTACATACTTCCCGAGGGTGCACCCCTTGCACTGATCTAACTGAACAAGTGTTCCCATTGGAAGTCCAGTAGATATTTGCTGCATGATCTTCAAGGCTCCATGATGAAGATGGCCCAATCACCTATGCCATAATTCTCCCTCATCCCAACTCACCACTTTTTCTGCCTTGCCCATCATGGCACCGCATCCATCTACCTCCAACATGTAGAGATTCTTAACTCAAATACCTATATTCTTGACTTGACCCGTTGCTTTATGTCGCAGGAAATATTTTCCATCACTGAAAACAACGTCATAGCCTCTGTCCTCCAACATTGCGACTGAGACTCGATTTTTCTTCAGACCTGGAACATGCATAACATTTTTCAATTGAAATGGTTTACCTGACTCCGTCTGAAAGGTAATGGTACCAATACCAGTCGCACTGTATCATCCATCGTCACCCATCTCTATATGCATTCTGAGATCTTTCTCCTCCAAGTCAATGCAAGACTCTTTATCTCCTGTCATGTGGAAGGAAGCACCACTATCCAAATACCACACCGATCCCGATTAACTTGAATCCATGCATGCGATCAAAGAGAAGTCAAGTTCAAATTGCGAGATAATATCCTCACCAGTTGCATCTCCAACAACCGTCTTGTTCTTCCTCTTCTATGGACAGTTAGTAGCGAGATTCCCATGTTCATGATAGTGAAAACACTTCACTTTGGACAAATCCAGCTTCTTGACTTTAGACTCGGATTTTGAATGAAATTTATTCCCTTTCCCTTTCCTTGCCTTGGCATTCAAAGAACAATCCTCTTCATCCTCACACTTTGATGAAGATCATCTCTGGTGTTCCACCTAAAAGGTCTGATCATAATCTATCCCCTTGATCTGTGAGAAGCCTCGGGCCACAAACCTGGCCTTGTATTTCTCCACACTCCCATCAACACCTTGCTTTACCTTGTAGATCCATCTCGAAAATACCACTGATTTATCAATCAGTCCTGGGACAATTTCCCATGCACTATTTTTGATAATGGAGTCATACTCCTCTACCATAGGATCAACCCAAGTGGGATCCTGCACTGCTTCCTGAAAGGAAGATGGTTTAATCACAATACATTTGCGCATGAGAGGCATGTATCCATCAAATTGATTAGGAGACTGTCTTTGTTTGCGCTGTGAAGTAGGGGCTCCTACATTCTGTGTAACATATAGTCTCAATCTGTCAACTTCCATGGTACGCTTTCTGCCATTTCTGATGGATGGCTTTGCTTAAGTGGTTTCCTCCACTCCATGAACCTCCTCATGTGGTTGATCCACATATTGAGACTTATCTTTGGGAACCAACAATTCCTCTTCTACATGCAAGTCTAGCTCCCTCTCAAGCGACAACTGCATGGCTTTCCCCTCATCGAATTTTATATCCCGTCGCATAAAAGTCATCTTACTGTTCAGAAAATACACACGATAATTATGGGGTTTTTCTGTGTACCCCACAAATATCCCAACTTCAGCAGTCAGTTCCATCTTCTTCTTGGAATCCTTGGTCACATGCACATAAATAGATGAGCCAAAACTTTAAAAATGAGAAACATCATGTTTCTTACCAGTGAAATCTTCTTCAGGTGTACTCATGCCAAGTATTCTATGAGGACAACGGTTCTGCACATAAACCACAATATTGCATGATTCTACCCACAAATGCATTGGTAGGCCCTGATCATGCAACATCGCTCGTGCTGCACCCACGATCGTTCATTTCTTTCTCTCCGTGACCCCATTTTGCTGTGGGTTATGAGACACTATGAGTTCTCTTCGAATTCCTTCTTTGTTGTAGAAGTCTTTGAATTCATTATAGTTGTATTCTCCACCATTATCGCTCCTTAGAGCCTTCACTTCCTTCCCTGACTCTTTTTCCACTAATGCTTTAAACTCACAGAACTTTGAGAATGTTTGATCCTTATTTTGCATGAAGAATATCCAACATTTACGAGAAAATTCATCAACAAAAATAACATAATACCTATGTTTTTCTGTTGAAGAAACCGAGAATGGTCCACACATGTCTGTGTGAATTCTCTCCAGGATTACTAAAGCACAGTTTTCCTTTTCATGAAAGGTGTACTTTACATACTTCCTTAGGGTGCACCCCTTGCACTGATCTAACTGAACAAGTGTTCCCATTGGAAGTCCAGTAGATATTTGCTGCATGATCTTCAAGGCTCCATGATGAAGATGGCCCAATCACCTATGCCATAATTCTCCCTCATCCCAACTCACCACTTTTTCTGCCTTGCCCATCATGGCACCGCATCCATCTACCTCCAACATGTAGAGATTCTTAACTCAAATACCTATATTCTTGACTTGACCCGTTGCTTTATGTCACATGAAATATTTTCCATCACTGAAAACAACGTCATAGCCTCTGTCCTCCAACATTGCGATTGAGACCCGATTTTTCTTCAGACCTGGAACATGCATAACATTTTTCAATTGAAATGTTTTACTTGACTCCATCTGAAAGGTAATGGTACCAATACCATTCTCACTGTATCATCCATCATCACCCATCTCTATATGCATTCTGAGATCTTTCTCCTCCAAGTCAATGCAAGACTCTTTATCTCCTATCATGTGGAAGGAAGCGCCACTATCCAAATACCACACCGATCCCGATTAACTTGAATCCATGCATGCGATCAAAGAGAAGTCAAGTTCAAATTGTGAGACAATATCCTCACCAGTTGCATCTCCAACAACCATCTTGTTCTTCCTCTTCTACGGACAGTTAGTAGAGAGATTCCCATGTTCATGATAGTGAAACCATTTCACTTTGGACAAATCCAGCTTCTTGACTTTAGACTCAGATTTTGAATGAAATTTCTTCCCTTTCCATTTCCTTGCATTGGCATTCAAAGAAAAATCCTCTTCATCCTCACACTTTGATGAAGATCCATCTCTGGTGTTCCGCCTGAACTCCTCTTGCACTAGATCCAACTATAGTCGTTCCCAATCTGGCCTGAACTCCTCTTGCACTAGATCCTCACCCATTGCTAGAGGATGATTGTACCTTTTCAGGTACATCATGCTCTTTTGTTTCCTCTTTATCAGAAGAGGTAACATCAACTATGGTAGTTTCCACTATTCTCCCAGATCGAAGATGAATATCGTTGCATTGCGCAGGGAGAAGGGAAAGTGTAGGCTAGTTATAAATATCAATGCACTGCACAGCTTTATTATTCGAGTTGGGGTTAGGTTGTACAGGTAGCTGGGGTCTCATCGTTTGGTTGTTTGGAGGAGTACTTGCTGGTAAGGAGAGTGGTTGTGAGAATTGAGGTAATTGATTTTGAAAGGGGGGTTGTTGTCCTCTCCAATTTTGATTCCACTGATTCTGATATGGCTATTGTTGTTGTGGAGGCCAAGGGGTCCACATTGAGGGATCAACAAAGGGTGGGTTATTTTGTTGCATGGGTGGGTACGTTTGTTGCATGGGTGGGTAAGTTTGTTGCATGGATTGGTAATTCATTTGATTAGTATATTGCATTTGGTTGTAGGGGGGGTAACTCATTTGATTGAAAGAAGAATAATTATTCCAACGATTAGAAGATGCAAATGGCATGTTAGAGTTCATACCTTGTCCCCGTGGTTTCCATTGTCTCCTTTGTGTCATCAGATAGACAAATTCATCTTCTTCATCCGTTGGTTGTAGTGCTGCCTTGATCCATGGTAAAGATGGACAATTCTGGGTATCATGATCTTTGTCACAGATAGTGTATATTGTCTTTTTGTCCAGTGGACATTCTCTCCTTGGGTGCTTATCTCTGCATTGAGAACAAAAGATAGACAAGGTTGCTTCTGCTTCTGCTTTCTTTTTCTTAATCTGCAGGGTATCCATTTGTGAGGCAAAAGAGCTTAACATTTCAGTTTTAAAATCTTCAAGTAAATTACCTATCTCGGCTCTTGTTGCTCCCCCGCTGGCTGATTTTTAGACTCTAGAAAATGTGGTGTCCCTGCTGTTTAATCTGTTTCTTGAAGCTCCCCTTGAACATCTTTTGCATAAATTGACAATTTCATCATATGATTCCTTGGATGTGTCCCCTTTTCCAAGCATATTTAGCATATCCATACAGT
Organism: Picea sitchensis; assembly: GCA_010110895.2. Taxonomy (NCBI): domain Eukaryota; kingdom Viridiplantae; phylum Streptophyta; class Pinopsida; order Pinales; family Pinaceae; genus Picea; species Picea sitchensis. The sequence goes on along the minus strand of SNQJ01S0054328.1, from coordinate 50,828 downwards.
CATCCCTTACTCCTTTTAACAAAATAGTTTTGAGAATATCTTTACTTACATTGGGATGACTGGATCTTTGTAGATTGTATTGTAGCCTTTCTACAAAGTCTTCTAGATTGTCGTCCTCTTTCTGCATCATCTTAAATAGCTCCTCCCTCTTTTCTCTCGTTCGGCAGTAGTCCTGGTATTTGTTCAAGAATTTCTGTTTCATTTGGTCCCATGTTGTGATTACATGGCCTCCAAGACTCATAAACCATCTTAGCGCATTCCCTTTTAGTGTTGCTGGAAATAAATTTAGTTTCTGAGCATTAGAAACGTAATCATAGCTTCTACATAATAATCGAACTCAAACAGAAATTCATCAGGATCCTCTGAAGATAGACAATGAAAATTAGGCAATGCTGAGAGTGGAGTTTTTCATGGGGGTTGCGCCTCTAGGGAGATCACCAATAGGAAATCCTAATGTAGAGAAAGAATTTTCATCTTTTACCTGTCCTTCAGGACCTGCCTGTTCTTCATGATGCAATTCTTCATTGTACTCATCCATGTTTTCCTCTGTTTGCTCCCCTGCTGCACTTGCTCTGTCCTCAATGTCTCCTACTAGCTTCTGGACTGTCTCAGGACTCCAAACTTCTTTCCCTATTCCAAAAATTGCTTGGAATGAAGGCTGGGAGTTTTGTTTTCGAAGGTTTGGTCGTTGAGCAGCAGATTCAGACTTTGATAAAATCTCGTCGACGTAAGTCTTTCTTCCTCCTTTTCCTTTTCCCTTGCCACCTGTAGGGTTAGTGTCTTTGGGGTCTTTCATGCAATCTTTTTATCTAAAATCATAAGTGCTTTTGAAATCTATAGCTACCTTCCCCGGCAACGGCGCCAAAATGTTGGTCACTATAATTGCTCAAATAATTCAAACAATCAAGTGATACATAAATTGTCAACCCAGGGAAGTCTGTTTATTTCAAAGATAACCACGCACTATATATGCTCAATTTCAAAAGCAACTTAAAGTTGTAGTAAAAGAAACTATATTAATCACACTTGCCCTGTATGAACTGAAGTTCTGACTTAAGTTACAGGAAAGCAACCTACCTATTGTAGATATTAAATATTAATCTAAGGAATCCTGGATTACATTAAAATAAGAATTGCAACATGAAAGAACAACTACTCTGTAACCAGAGAACAAGACCCTTACTCTCAAGCAGAGACTTCAACACCTTATTTCTGATTATCACTCTTTCATGAAAACAATAATGCAGAGAAAATTAACTGTATCTAGCAGAGAACAAGGCCATCTAATTCCTTCCTTTCTAAGAAGGAACCTTTAGCCTTATTTCTAATTAGCACACTTTGCAGGAATAATTGAAATCTACAGAGAACAAGATAATCTGATCCCTTCCTTTTTGAGCAGGAACCCTTAACCAAGTCTCTGGCTAGCACTCTTGCAGAAGTAATTGAAATCTACAGAGAACAAGACAATCTGATCCCTTCCTTTCTGAGCAGGAACCCTTAACTAAGTCTCTGGCTAACACTCTTGCAGAAGTAATTAAAATCTACAGAGAACAAGACAATCTGATCCCTTCCTTTCTGAGCAGGAACCGTTAACCAAGTCTCTGGCTAACACTCTTGCAGTAGTAATTAAAATCTACAGAGAACAAGACAATCTGATCCTTTCCTTTCTGAGCAGGAACCTTTAACCAAGTCTCTGGTTAACACTCTTGCAGAAGTAATTAAAATCTACAGAGAACAAGACAATCTGATCCCTTCCTTTCTGAGCAGGAACCCTTAACCCAGTATTTGGTTAGCCTCATAAAATCATCACACAAGATTGCTAATGAAAATAATTACGAATTTCATGAAAATAATGTAACATTCAATAAACTAAAGTTCTTAACAAGACAGAGTTCAGTAGTGTTTCAGCAAAGCATAATTCATTAAAAGTAGTGTTTCAGCAGATGAAAGTTAATCAAGGCATAGACAAAAACTACACTAACACATTCTAAAACTAACGGGTGAATCTTGTGAAGAAGGTGGGCCCTCCCTTCTCACAAGATTCCCCTGAAATGAGAAAGCTAGAGAAGGATACTCAAAGCAGTCTTTTATTCATCTATCAAAATATCATGTTACAGTCTGAAAAATGAAGTACGTCCCTCTCTCTGAATCTTTTCAATACATAGAAAATTCGATCCCTCGAATGATGATTTCCTCTTATTTAAAGAGGGAATCCCTTCGATACAATTGATCAAAAATTACAATGTGTATCTGAGTCCTATATTTAGTCGGATCTACTTTCTAAACCAGAATAGGATGTCCTAGTTTCATGCAATAGAATGCTATTACAGGAGCTGAATGAGGTATTGCTGTTATGACTAGAGTAACAACTTCTTCTCGTTGCTGCTGATGTTGTTTCAGCATCGCAATTCACGGGCTGTTTCAGCCACGTCAATTGCGCTCTTGATTGTGTCGGCATATGTAGGAGCGACGGTTGGTGCTTGTTGACCGCTGACTGTAGTGGCTTCCTTGTGTTTCAACATCGTCGGTCCTGGCGGTTCCTCTGTGTTTCAACATCTGCAGCTCTAGACTGTATAACAACTTTGTGTTTCAACATCTGTGACTCCGGACTATGTAACAGCTCTGTGTTTCAACATCAGTGACTCTGGACTGTGTAACAGCTCTGTGTTTCAGCATCTGTGACCTGGACTGTGTAACAGCTCTGTGTTTCAGCATCTATGACCTGGACTATGTAACAACTCTGTGTTTCAGCAACAGGCTTCAAATGCTAATCTATAGTCTAATCAATGGTTAAGTATGAAAGCGATGTAAAATATTATGCAAAACAGATTAAACGTATAGTAATGAGAAGGGACGTTGTATACCTTTGGAATGATCAGATAAAGTGATAGTATGAGTTTAAATATGGGTGATCGAGAGTATAATAGTGACAAAAATTATAGGCAAAGAGGTACATTGTGTGGTCCTAACATCCCCCCCAACTCAAGGTGTTGCGTGTCCTCAGGCAACTCACTCTGAATCAGAGTCTGGATATCGAATCTGAGCATGTAAGTTACTCAAGCAGTAACTTTGGGAGGTACTATCCGTTGGCATTCTGAACCCTTGGACCTACTGTAATCTTTGCCATGCTGCTATTTCTGCCTTCTTAGGCAACTTATAACTGACTTGATACCTTTCTATTGGTAACCAGAGGATATGAAAATAAAACCGGTACCCTATCCAGTTTTCACCACAATGCCTAACACATTGGATGTAGTTGGGTATCCTAGAAATTGCTACTTCTAGGTTGGAAGGACCAAAAGGATTGTGCTCTTGTCTCTTATCCGTGGATTGCTGTCAAAACAGGTTATTGGCCTAGAGGGTAGGAATTTCTATGGATCTGATGATGTGCTAACAATCCTGGATCACTTCTGACTATAGCTGCTGAACATGTTCAGTCACCCCTGTTTGTTTTAAGAACTCATAATATTCTGTGATAAAAGTGGCTGCCCTCTGTGGTTCTGGTCTAATCCAGAGGAGGCGATTATCTTCATTGTGCTTAGCAGCCAAAAAGTCATCTTGCCACAAAATCTGATTATAGAGAAAGGAAGTGAATGCTCGAATTTGAATGTCCCCAACAAGGGGATTTATGTTTAGTAGCCTATTTTCGGGAATGGCCTCATTATGAAAATATGCCTCATAAAGGAGGTGATGATCCCTAGTAGAGGCTGCTACAAAAGTCTTGACAAAATCTGCTGGTTGTAGTACTCCATGGGGTTTACCTTCTATAATGGATTTGATCTGAAACCATGTGAGTCTCTCCATAAGGAATAAGGAGTAGTTACGAGATGGCTTTCTTGTGGCCAGTAGCTTCTGTACCAAATCAAATACCAGGACCAATCTACCTTTCAAGTCTTTGTTCTTTTTCTTGAGGTCATGAGCTTCCTGGCGTGTCTGTTCTAATGCTTCCCAATTTGAGTAAGTATGATTTATCCAGATTTGTCTGTGCACTTGTAGGTTTTTGGCCTGTGTTTCAGCATACTCTTTCATCCATTTTTGTATTGCTGCTTGCTCATCCCATAACTGAGTCTCTGTTTCAGCGTTGGAAGTAGTGGGATGAGGTAAGGTTTGAGTAGATTGTTCCCTAACAGTGGGGAGATTGATCTTGTTGGGAGGTGTAAATTCCTCCATAGGCAATGTCTGAATAGCCTTGTTGACAAAGGTAGGGACTTCTTTTGTTGCAATGCAGGGCTCAGTCTTAAGCTTGGGAGAGCCTGTTGGTTCTTGTGTTGCAGCAGGTTCAGTTTTGAGCTTGCTAGTACCTGCTGGTTCTTATGTTGCAGCAGGTTCAGTTTTGAGCTTGGTAGGGGCTGCTGGTTCTTGTGTTGCAACAGGTTCTTCCTTGACTTCAAAAGGTGAAGGAGTAGGGGCTACTCCTGTCACTTGGACTTGAATCACCTTATAGCCTGCCTGATAGTAAATATCTCCACATTGGCAACACATATATTCTTTGCACAGGCTTTCTGTAGTTTTTTCTGAAAAGGTTGCTATACGGTCTGAGGTGTACAAATTTAGTTTCTTTTCATATGCTTCCTTTGCCCTGGCTAGTTCCTGCTTATATGCTTCTAGTTCTGACTTTAAAAACTTGTTTTCCTGCAAGACAGATGCCATTGTTGCTTCTGGTTATTGGGTAGTAGCTGCAGGAATGGTAGCTGCTCCTTGTGTTTCAGCTTCTTGGTGTAGGAAAAGTAAAGTTGTAGTACCCTGAACCTCTAAGTCTTGTATATCAATTTCAGTATCAACGGCTGGTTGTTGTGTTTCAGCCACTGAATGGGTAGCTGGTTTTTCAGCTACTTTTCTTGAGGAGGGTAGTGTTGCAGCATTCGGGGCCTCTGATTCCTGTAATTCAATTTCAATATCAGTGGCTGGTTCTTGTGTTTCATCCACTGGATGGGTAGCTGGTTCTTGTTTTTCAGCTACTTTATTTGAAACAAATGATGTCTAGGCATCTGGTTCCTGTGACTCAATTTCAATGTCAGCGGTTGGTTCTTGTGTTTCAGCCGTAGCTGTTTCTTGTGTTTCAGCTATGGCTGGTTTTTGTGTTTCAGCCACTGAGTGGGTAGCTAGTTCTTGTGTTTCAGCTACTTTATGTGAGACATATGATGTCACGGCCTCCTGGGCATCTGGTTCTTGTGTTTCAGTTCCCATGGTTGGAATAGGAAAAGATCTCGGGATTGGGGAGGTTGGAGGTGTACGAGGTATCAGTCGAATTGGTGGGGTATCAGTCGAATTTCTCTTGAGGATTTTCAGGAACTTCGACAGCTGGTTGGGGGTTTATGGGTGGGTTATTTAGTGGACGGTTCTGTTGAGCAAAACCCCTGTGAATGAGAAATTGGACAAGGCGGTGGTGGGTGAGTGAAAGGGTTGGATCTTTAGCTTTTCTGCAATAATGTGCCATATTTTTCAAACAACCCAACAAATAATAAGGAATATTGACCCATCTGTTATGCCTTAATTGAGAAAGTAGAAGAAAGTCGTCATGATAAACTACCTGATATCGACCTTCACAGGTCAGGTAATGCTTTATGAACCTTGCGACTTCCGGCCATGGGGGTGGCAATGAACTGAGCTGAACACCCCTGCCTTTCAATTCAATTCGTTCCTCGAGCAGGAAGAAGTTCTGCTGAACATTCCCAATGATATGTTTTCGGATGAAGATGCGAGTGTCGTCGATAGGGAGGCCTGATACCTCTGCTATGTCTTCTTCTATTACTGATATTCAGACCCCTTCGATGACAGAATGGTCCTCCTGAAGATTTCAGGTGAATTGCAAGACCTGTTGTTCGTTATACCCCTGAAGTCTCTGGAAGTAATTGAGCCATCCTGCCTACTGGAAGATTTGGTACGCTACTGGATAGTGTTCTAACAACGCTGTGGTGGCGGGCTCATTTTGTATGACAGATCCTCCCATGGCTACCATCTCGGTAAGATACAACGTCGAGAGTTTGTGTATCAACTTCTGCACAGAGTGAGTTTTCCGAGCTATGTTATGCATGAATAGTCGTTAACTGCACAAAAGGGTGGTGAAATAGGGATGGTGGCGGTGAAATCGGGTGAAATGATGGTATCGCGGATTTGATGTGTACTTCCCCTCCCTTCAAGTGCGGGTAGTAATGATTGCACTTGAATGGTCACAATGACTTAGAATCTTTCTCATTAACTATAGCCTAATTGAATTACATAAAATTTACATACCTCGCCTTAACGTTTGATTCGTTCTGCAAACAACATATCATGCCTGTCCGTGGAAGTCCTGTCGTGGTGGAGACTTTTGATCTAATAGATGAATTGTGTCGAGGGTTTGCTGTCTTAGAAGGACGAACTATAATCTGAGGGTGTAAAAGATTTCTGACAGATAGTGGTGAAAGACTGGTGTTTCAGCAATAGAGAAGAACGAAACAATTGTTGTAGATGAAGAACTGCTGAACGATGGTGTTTCAGCATCAGAAAGAAGTCAAAAGTGCTGAACAGTGGTGTTTCAGCATCGGGAGAAAGTCAACAGTGCTGAATAGTGGTATTTCAGCATCGGGAAAAATAGTGAAAAGAAGGGAAAAGGCGAAACTATTGCTGAACGAATTTGTTTCGTCGATGAAAATGGTGAGTTAAGAGTGCTGAACGATGGTGTTTCAGCATCAGAAGAAAGTCAACAGTGATGATCAGTGGTGTTTCAGCATCAGAAAGCTTATCTCCTTGAAGTAAGATCATCCTTTCCTAGTGGCCTAAGCTTCGATCGAGAATCTACAAAAATCGACTGTAGCATGGTATTTCTTGACAGGGATTATTAGTAAACAAAATCTAATCTACTCTAATACTAAAGAAAATTAAAATAATTAATTGCTATTAGGGGTAGAAACTCCCTCAACGAAGAGGAAATGGACGTCTTCCATGCATGTGGCCTTAAAATCTTCTTTAGAAATTGGTCGCTGATATAGACGGAGCCGATGACCATTTACAAGTAACGGGGTTTTGGAGTCATCGTTTGTGAGGAGCCTTACTGTTCCATTGGGGAAAACTATGTCTACTTCATAAAGTCCAAGCCATCTTGTGCGTAGTTTCCCTTGAAATTATTTGAACTGGGAATCAAACAGTAGGGCCCAATTACCTTTTTGGAACTGCTTGTCTTTGATATTTTTGTCATGCCATTTCGATCTTTGCTGTTGAATTATGGTTGTTTGCTGAATGGCATCTAATCTTTTCTCCTCTAGTTCATTAAGCTGCTATAACCTGGATGTATGTGCATCGGTTAAATCAAGGTTGAAAGCTAAAGCAGTCCTTAAGGTTTTTATCTCAAATTCCATAGGAAAGACAACACTCTTTCCATAGACTAATTCATAGGGAGAGAATCCTGTAGTATTTCTCCAGGTAGTTCTGTAGGCTCATAGTGCTTCAGGGAGCCTGTAGGACCAATCCTTTCAGCTTTCCTTCATTGTTTTTGTGAGAATGGCTTCTATTACTTTGTTTGTGCTTTCCACCTCTCCATTGGCTTGGGGGTGGTATGCTGTAGTCATTCTCTGCTGAATATGATATTTCTGAAGGGTGGATTTGAACCCATGAGAACTGAAAGGAGGTCCTTCGTCTGTAACTAAGTCTCTTGGCATGCCAAATCTGGTGAAGATGTCTTTAAATAAGAAATCTATAACTGCTTCTTCGGTTGCCCTGTGGAGTGCCTTGACTTCCACCCATTTAGTAATGTAGTCTGTGCAAACCACTATATAAACTTTTTGGTTGGATGGAGGGTTGATGGGTCCTATAAAGTCTAAGGCCCATCTTTCAAATGGTTCAAGTACTACCTGGGGGTTTAATGGCATTTCATCTCTATGATTAGGTTGGCCCACTCTTTAGCAGCTGTCACAGACCTAGACATATTTCTTTGCATCTTTGAAGAGTGAGGGCCAATAGTACCCCATCCTTAGAATTTTGTGTGCTGTTCTCTTACCAGAAAAATGCCCACCACAAGGGCCATCATGACAAGATTTCAATAGATCATACATCTCATCTTCTCTAATGCACCTTCGAATTTCTTGATAAGTTCCTGTATGAAAAAGGTACCCTCTTATCCAACTATATCGAGCACTTTGATGAATACTACTTTTTTTGTCTCGGTAGGATAGGTGTGATGGTAACTTCCCTGCAACCAAGTAGTTAGCAATATTTGCATACCAAGGTGAGTGAGCAAAAACTACAAATGGATATTCATCAGGAAAGGAATAATCTACTGGGGTATTATCATCAGGTGTCAATTGACAAAGGAAATCAAGAACTACATTCTCTTTTCCTGGTCTATCTACAATTGTAATATCAAATTCTTTCAATAATAGTAGCCATATGGTGACTCTATCATTTGTGATAGGTTTATTCATTAAGTACTTGATAGCTGATTGATCAGTATAGACAAAAGTAGAATATCATCAGAGGATATGTGAAAGGGGAGTATCCAATCAAGTCATCTAAGGATAGGAGCTGTAGATAACTGATGTTTAAGTGTATTAAATGCTTCTTGACAAAAATTAGTCCAATTGAATTCAACATTTTTCATCAGCAAAACAAACAGGGGAGAAGCAATTTTGGAAAAATTCTTAATAAATCTTCTGTAGTATCCAGCATGTCCTGGAAATCTTCTTACCTCTGTTTGGGTTTTGGGAGTAGGAAGGTCCTTAATGACTTGTATTTTGGATGGGTCTACCTGAATTCCTTGAGATGAGATAAAATTTCCAAGCACTATTCCTTCACTCATCATCATATGGCATTTTTATGTACTTAAGGAAAGTAGGTCTTGTATGCATCGTTTAAGTACCTTCTCAAGGTTTTCCAGTGCTTCCTAAAAAGAAACACCATAAGGGGTAAAATCATCCATAAAGATTTCCATAGAGTCATTAAGCATATCAGAAAAAATTCCTAAAACTGCCCTTTGGAAGGTTGCTGGTGCATTACATAGTCCAAATGGAAGGACTCTATAAGCAAAGGTTCCCCAAGGGCTAGTAAAGGTGGTTTTATCTTGATCTTGAGGTGCAATTTTGATCTAGTTATACCCACTGAAAACATCTAAAAATGAGAAATTTTTTTTCCATGACAAATTATCTAACACTTGATCAATGAATGGTAATGGAAAGTGATCTTTCTGAGTGGCTTTATTTAAAGATCTGTAATCCACACATACTCTCCATTTCCCATTTTTCTTAGGAACTATTACCAACGGAGATACCCATTCACTATCTGATATAGGATAGATAAACCCTGCATTGAGCAATTTTTGAAGTTCTTCTTTGAGAATTTCTCTTAAGTTCGGGTTCATTTGTCACTGAGGTTGGCAGATTGGCCGACAATATTCCTTAATATATATTCGATGAGTGCATAACTAAGGAGAGATTCCTTTCATGTCTATGTAATCCCATGCGAATGCTTCTTTATTTTCCCGAAGTAACTTCATTAACTGTCGTGTTTCAACATTTGTCAAATGAGGGGTTATATTCAATGTTTTGCCAGGTTCAGTTTCGACTGGTATGGTTTTGGAGGAGATGGTTTTAGGTGTTTGAGGTGGGCTTCCCAAATTGAGGTTTTCTTGATTATCAGACTCCAACAGTGCAGTTAATTGATTATGAATTTCTGGAGTGACGGAGGAGGGCTCGCAAATAAAATTATTGATAATTTCATCCTCTGTAGAGTCTTTTAGGCTTAAAGCTTGTCCGATAGTCAAAAGAGGTTGAGTAGGTTGATCCCCAAAATCTACTCATATCGAATTATCATTATTAGCCATGGGTGTAGCACGCGGATAGAGTGTAAGCTGCTTAGTTTCATAACCATTTGAAATTGTCATTGACCCTGATCTACAGCTGATAAAAGCATCTGCTGTGGCTAGCCAAGGTCTACCCAGAATTAGAGGGTGCCCCCCCAACTTTGTTTTGGGTTGCAGCACTGTAAAATCAACTGGATAATTCCAGGATTCTACAAAGATACTGAGGTCTTCAATGACTCCTTCTGGTTTAATTGTGGATCGATCAGCCAATTCTAGGATAGTTGGGGTCTCTCTGACTTTGTTTTGTAATTGTAGTAGTTGTAAGGTTTCTAAAGTCATGATATTGATGGCTGCACCTAGGTCTACCAGGACTCGAGGGATTATCATTTTTCCAACTTGTACTGTAACAGTAGGGTGGCCAGGATCACCGTATTTGACTGGGGGAGTTTTACCTGACATTAGTGCAAACAGGTCTCCCATGACATGGACTGTAAGGGGATCCTTAGTTTTCCTACCAGGCTTTTTGACACAAATATCTCACATTGTCCTAGCATAGATTGGTACGTCTCGGAGTGCTTGTAGTAGAGGAATTTTGACATATAAATTCTATAATTCCCCTAGAAGGTTAAAGGCTGGTGGTTCAGGCGTTTTAGTTAAGGCTAAACACTCAGGAAATGGTGGTGTTGCTGTTTTAGCAACATTGTTAGAGGATGATTGTACCTTTATAGGTACATCATGCTCTTTTGTTTCCTCTTTATCAGAAGAGGTAACATCAGCTATGGTAGGTTCCACTATTCTCCCAGATAGAAGATGAATATCGTTGCATTGCACAGGGAGAAGGGAAAGTGTAGGCTGGTTATAAATATCAATGCACTGCACAACTTTATTATTCGAGTTGGGGTTAGGTTGTACAGGTAGCTGGGGTCTCATCGTTTGGTTGTTTGGAGGAGTACCTGCTGGTAAGGAGAGTGGTTGTGAGAATTGAGGTAGTTTATTTTGAAAGGGGGGTTGTTGTCCTCTCCAATTTTGATTCCACTGATTCTGATATGGATGTTGTTGTTGTGGAAGCCAAGGGGTCCACATTGAGGGATCAACAAAGGGTGGGTTATTTTGTTGCATGGGTGGGTACGTTTGTTGCATGGGTGGGTAATGTTGTTGCATGGATGGGTAAGTCATTTGATTAGTGTATTGCATTTGGTTGTAGGGGGGGGTAACTCATTTGATTGAAAGAAGAATAATTATTCCAACGATTAGAAGATGCAAATGGCATGTTAGAGTTCATACCTTGTCCCCGTGGTTGCCATTGTCTCCTTTGTGTCATCAGATAGACAGCTTCAGCTTCTTCGTCCGTTTGTTGTAGTGCTGCCTTGATCCCTGGTAAATATGGACAATTCTGGGTATCATGATCTTTGTCACAGATAGTGCAGATTGGCTTTTTGTCCAGTGGACATTCTATCCCTTGGGTGCTTATCTCTGCATTGAGAACAAAAGATAGACAAGGCTGCTTTTTCTTCTGCTTGCTTTTTCTTAATCTGCAGGGTATCCGTTTGTGAGGCAAAAGAGCTTAACATTTCAGTTTTAAAATCTTCAAGTAAATTACCTATCTCGGCTCTTGTTGCTCCCCCGCTGGCTGATTTTTGGACTCTAGAAAATGTGGTGTCCCTGCTGTTTAATCTGTTTCTTGAAGCTCCCCTTGAACATCTTTTGCATAAATTAACAATTTCATCATATGATTCCTTGGATATGTCCCCTTTTCCAAGCATATTCAACATATCCAGACAGTCATCCCTTACTCCTTTTAATAAAATAGTTTTGAGAATATCTTTACTTACATTGGGATGACTGGATCTTTGTAGATTGTATTGTAGCCTTTCTACAAAGTCTTCTAGATTGTCGTCCTCTTTCTGCATCATCTTAAATAACTCCTCCCTCTTTTCTCTCATTCGGCAGTAGTCCTGGTATTTGTTCAAGAATTTCTGTTTCATTTGGTCCCATGTTGTGATTACATGGCCTCCAAGACTCATAAACCATCTTAGTGCATTCCCTTTTAGTGTTGCTGGAAATAACTTTAGCTTCTGAGCATTAGAAACGTAATCATAGGTTCTACATAATATATCAAACTCAAACAAAAATTCATCAGGATCCTCTGAAGATAGTCCATGAAAATTAGGCAATGCTGAGAGTGGAATGTTTTTCATGGGGGCTGCTCCTCTATGGAGATCACCAATAGGAAATCCTAATGTAGAGAAATAATTTTCATCTTTTACCTCTCCTTCAGGACCTGCCTATTCTTCGTGATGCAATTCTTCGTTGTACTCATCCATGTTTTCCTCTGTTTGCTCCCCTGCTGCACTTGCTCTGTCCTCAATGTCTCCTACTGGATTCTGGACTCTCTCAGGACTCCAAACTTCTTTCCCTGTTCCAAAAACTGCTTGGAATGAAGGCTGGGAGTTTTGTTTTCAAAGGTTTGGTCATTGAGCAGCAGATCCAGACTTTGATAACATCTCGTTGATGTAAGTCTTTCTTTCTCCTTTTCCTTTTCCCTTGCCACCTGTAGGGTTAGTGTCTTTGGGGTCTTTCATGCAATCTTTTTATCTAAGATCATAAGTGCTTTTGAAATCTATAGCTACCTTCCCAAGCAAAAGTGCCAAAATGTTGGTCACTATAATTGCTCAAATAATTCAAACAATCAAGTGATACATAAATTGTCAACCCAGGGAAGTCTGTTTATTTCAAGGATAACCACACACTATATATTCTCAATTCCAAAAGCAACTTAAAGTTGTAGTAAAAGAAACTATATTAATCACACTTGCTCTATATGAACTGAAGTTCTGACTTAAGTTACAAGAAAGCAACCTACCTATTGCAGATCTTAAAGATTAATCTAAGGAATCCTGGATTACATTAAAATAAGAATTGCAACATGAAAGAACAACTACTCTGTAACCAGAGAACAAGACCCTTACTCTCAAGCAGAGACTTCAGCACCTTATTTCTGATTATCACTCTTTCATGAAAACAGTAATGCAGAGAAATTTAACTCTATCTAGCAGAGAACAAGGCCATCTAATTCTTTCCTTTCTGAGAAGGAACCTTTAGCCTTATTTCTAATTAGCACACTTTGCAGGAATAATTGAAATCTACAGAGAACAAGATAATCTGATCCCTTCCTTTCTGAGCAGGAACCCTTAACCAAGTCTCTGGCTAGCACTCTTGCAGAAGTAATTGAAATCTACAGAGAACAAGACAATCTGATCCCTTCCTTTCTGAGCAGGAACCCTTAACCAAGTCTCTGGCTAACACTCTTGCAGAAGTAATTAAAATCTACAGAGAACAAGACAATCTGATCCCTTCGTTTCTGAGCAGGAACCCTTAACCAAGTCTCTAGCTAACACTCTTGTAGAAGTAATTAAAATCTACAGAGAACAAGACAATCTGATCCCTTCCTTTATGAGGATTAACCTTTAACCAAGTCTCTGGCTAACACTCTTGCAGAAGTAATTAAAATCTACAGAGAACAAGACAATCTGATCCCTTCCTTTCTGAGCAGGAACCCTTAACCCAGTCTCTGGTTAGACTCATAAAATCATCACACAAGATTGCTAATGAAAAGAATTACGAATTTCATGAAAATAATGTAACATTGAATAAACTAAAGTTCTTAACAAGATAGAGTTCAGTAGTGTTTCAACAAAGAAGAATTCGTTAAAAGTAGTGTTTCAATAGATGAAAGTTAATCAAGGCATAGACAAAAACTACACTAACACATTCTAAAACTAATGGGTGAATCTTGTGAAGAAGGTGGGCCCTCCCTTCTCACAAGATTCCCCTGAAACGAGAAAGCTAGAGAAGGATACTCAAAGAAGTCTTTTATTCATCTATCAAAATATCATGTTACAGTCTGAAAAATGAAGTACGTCCCTCTCTCTGAAGCTTTTAAATACATAAAAACTTCGATCCCTCGAATGATGATTTCCTCTTATTTAAAGAGGGAATCCCTTCGATACAATTGATAAAAAATTACAATGTGTATCTGAGTACTATCTTTAGTCGGATCTACTTTCTAAACCAGAATAGGATGTCCTAGTCTCGCGCAACATAATGCTATTACAGGAGCTGAATGAGGTATTGTTGTTATGACTGGAGTAACAACTTCTTCTCGTTGCTGCTGATGCTGTTTCAACATCACAATTCGTGGGATGTTTCAGCCACGTGAATTGCTCTCTTGAATGTGTCGGCATATGTAGGAGCGACGATTGGTGCTTGTTGACCGCTGACTGTAGTGGCTTCCTTGTGTTTCAACATCGTCGGTCCTGGGGGTTCCTCTGTGTTTCAGCATCTGCAGCTCTGGACTGTGTAATAGCTCTATGTTTCAGCATCTGTGACTCTGGACTTTGTAACAGCTCTGTGTTTCAGCATCAGCGACTCTAGACTGTGTAACAGCTCTATGTTTCAGCATCTGCTACCTGGACTATGTAACAGCTCTGTGTTTCAGCATCTGCGACCTGGACTGTGTAAGAACTCTGTGTTTCAGCAACAGGCTTCAAATGCTAATCTGTAGTCTAATCAATGGTTAAGTACGAAAGTGATGTAAAATATTATGCAAAACAGATTAAACGTATAGTAATGAGAAGGGACGTTGTATACGTTTGGAATGATCAGATAAAGTGATAGTATGAGTTTAAATATGGGTGATCGAGAGTATAATAGTGGAAAAAAGTATAGGAAAAGAGGTACATTGTGTGGTCCTAACATCCCCCCCAACTCAAGGTGTTGCGTGTCCTCAGGCAACTCACTCTGAATCAGAGTTTGGATACCGACTATGAGCATGTAAGTTACTCAAGCAGTAACTTTGGGAGGTACTATCCGTTGGCGTTCTGAACCCTTGGACCTGCTGTAATATTTTCCATGCTACTGTTTCTGCCTTCTTAGGCAACTTATAACTGACTTGATACCTTTCTATTGGCAACCAAAGGATAGGAAAATAAAACCGGTAGCCTATCCAGTTTTCAGCACAATGCCTAACACACTGGATGTAGTTGGGTATCCTGGAAATTGCTACTTCTAGGTTGGAAGGACCAAAAGGATTGTGCTCTTGTCTCTTCTCCATGGATTTTTGCCAAAATAGGTTATTGGCCTGGAGGGAAGGAATTTCTATGGATCTGATGATGTGCTGACAATCTTGGATCACTTCTGACTGTAGCTGCTGAACATGTTCAGTCACCCCTGGTTGTTTTAAGAACTCATAATATTCTGTGATAAAAGTGGCTGCCCTCTGTGGTCCTGGTCTAATCCAGAGGAGGCGATTATCTTCATTGTGCTTAGCAGCCAAAAAGTCATCTTGCCACAAAATCTGATTATAGAGAAAGGAAGTGAATGCTCGAATTTGAATGTCCCCAACAAGGGGATTTATGTTTAGCAGCCTGTTTTCGGGAATGGCCTCATTATGGAAATATGCCTCACAAAGGAGGTGCTAATCCCTAGTAGAGGCTGCTACAAAAGTCTTGACAAAATCTGCTGGTTGTAGTACTCCATGGGGTTTACCTTCTATAATGGATTTGATCTGAAACCATGTGAGTCTCTCCATAAGGAATAAGGAGTAGTTACAAGATGGCTTTCTTGTGGCCAGTAGCTTCTGTACCAAATCAAATACCAGGACCAATCTGCCTTTCAAGTCTTTGTTCTTTTTCTTGAGGTCACGAGCTTCCTGGCGTGTTTGTTCTAATGCTTCCCAATTTGAGTAAGTATGATTTATCCAGATTTTTCTGTGCACTTGCAGGTTTTTGGCTCGTGTTTTAGCATACTCTTTCTTCCATTTTTGTATTGTTGCTTTCTCATCCCATAGTTGAGTCTCTGTTTCAGCATTGGAAGTAGTGGGATGAGGTAAGGTTTGAGTAGATTGTTCCCTAACAGTGGGGAGATTGATCTGGTTGGGAGGTGTAAATTCCGCCATAGGCAATGTCTGAACAACCTTGTTGACAAAGGTAGGGACTTATTTTGTTGCAATGCGGGGCTCAGTCTTAAGCTTGGGAGAGCCTGCTAGTTCTTGTGTTGCAGCAGGTTCAGTTTTGAGCTTGCTAGTGCCTGCTGGTTCTTGTGTTGCAGCAGGTTCAGTTTTGAGCTTGGTAGGGCCTGCTGGTTCTTGTGTTGCAGCAGGTTCTTCCTTGACTTCAAAAGGTGAAGGAGTAGGGGCTGCTCCTAGCACTTGGACTTGAATCACCTTATAGCCTGCCTGATAGTAAATATCTCCACATTGGCAACACATATATTCTTTGAACAGGATTTCTGTAGTTTTTTCTGACAAGGTTTCTATACGGTCTAAGGTGTACAAATTTAGTTCCTTTTCATATGCTTCCTTTCCCCTGGCTAGTTCCTTCTTATATGCTTCTAGTTCTGACTTTAAAAACTCATTTTCCTGCAAGACAGATGCCATTGGTGCTTCTGGTTGTTGGGTAGTAGCTGCAGGAATGGTAGATGCTCCTTGTGTTTCAGCTTCTTGGTGTAGGAAAAGTAAAGTTGCAGCACCCTGAACCTCTAAGTCCTGTATATCAATTTCAGTATCAATGGCTGGTTCTTGTGTTTCAGCCACTGAATGGGTAGCTGGTTTTTCAGCTACTTTGCTTGAGGAGGGTAGTGTTGCAGCATTCAGAGCCTCTGATTCCTGTAATTCAATTTCAATATCAGTGGCTGGTTCTTGTGTTTCAGCCACTGGATGGGTAGCTGGTTCTTGTGTTTCAACTACTTTATTTGAAACAAATGATGTCTGGGCATCTGGTTCCTGTGACTCAATTTCAATGTCAGCGGCTGGTTCTTGTGTTTCAGCCGTAGCTGTTTCTTGTGTTTCAGCTATGGCTGGTTTTTGTGTTTCAACCGCTGAGTGGGTAGCTGGTTCTTGTGTTTCAGCTACTTTATGTGAGACAGATGATGTAATAGCCTCCTGGGCATCTGGTTCTTGTGTTTCATTGCCCGTGGTTAGAATAGGCAAAGATCCCGGGATTGGGGAGGTTGGAGGTGTATGAGGTATCAGTCGAATTGGTGGGGTATCAGTCGAATTGCTCCTGAGGATTTTCAGGAACTTCGGCAGCTGGTTGGGGGTTTATGGGTGGGTTATTTAATGGACGGTTCTGTTGAGAAAAACCCATGTGAATGAGAAATTGGACAAGGCGGTGGTGGGTGAGTTAAAGGGTTGGATCTTTAGCTTTCTACAATAATGTGCCATATTTTTCAAACATCCCAGCAAATAATAAGGAATATTAACCCGTCTGTTATGCCTTAAATGAGAAAGCAGAAGAAAGTCGTGCTGATAAACTACCTGATATCGACCTTTGCAGGTCAGGTAATGCTTGATGAACGTTGCGACTTCCGGCCATGGGGGTGGCAATGAGCTGAGCTGAACACCCCTGCCTTTCAGTTCAATTCGTTCCTCGGGCAGGAATAAGTTCTGCTGAACATTCCCAATGATATGTTTTCGGATTAACATGCGAGTGCCGTCGATAGGGAGGCCTGATACCTCTTCTATGTCTTCTTCTGTTACTAATATTCGGACCCCTTCGACGACAGAATGGTCCTCCTGAAGATTTTGGGTGAATTGCAGGACCTGTTGTTCGTTATACCCCTGAAGTCTCTGGAAGTAATTGAGCCATCCTGCCTGCTGGAAGATTTGGTACGATGCTGGATAGTGTTCTAACAATGCTGTGGTGGTGGGATCATTTTGTATGACAGATCCTCCCATGGCTACCATCTCGGTAAGATACAGTGTCGAGAGTTTGTGTATCAGCTTCTGCGCAGAGTGAGTTTTTCGAGCTACGTTATGCAGGAATAGTGGTTAAATGTGCGAAAGGGTGGTGAAATAGGGATGGCGGCGGTGAAATCGGGTGAAATGATGGTATCGCAGATTTGATGTGTACTTCCCCTCCTGTCAAGTACGGGTAGTAATGATTGCACTTGAATGGTCATAATGACTTAGAATCTTTCTCATTAACTATAGCCTAACTGAATTACATAAAATTTACATACCTTGCCTTACCGTTTGATTCATTCTGCAAACAACATATCGTGCCTGTCCATGGAAGTCCTGTCGTGGAGGAGACTTTTGATCTAATAGATGAATTGTGTCGAGGGTTTGCTGTCTTAGAAGGATGAACTATAATCTGAGGGTGTAAAAGCTTGCTGACAGATAGTGGTGAAAGACTGGTGTTTCAGCAACAGAGAAGAACGAAACAATTGTTGTAGATGAAGAACTGTTGAACGATGGTGTTTCAGCATCAGAAAGAATTCAAAAGTGCTAAACAGTGGTGTTTCAGCATCGGAAGAAAGTCAACAGTGCTGAATAGTGGTGTTTCAGCATCGGGAAAAATAGTGAAAGGAAGGGAAAAGGCGAAACAATTGCTGGACGGAGTTGTTTCGTCGATGAAAATGGTGAGGAAATGGCAGACTGGAGTGTTTTGGGAGTGGGAAGAATAAAAAGGTGCTAAACAATGGTGTTTCAGCATCGGGAAAAATTCAACAGTGCTGAATAGTGGTGTTTCAGCATCAGGAAAAATAGTGAAAAGAAGGGAAAAGGCGAAACAATTGATGGACGTAGTTGTTTCGTCAATGCAAATGGTGAGGAAATGGCGGACCGGAGTGTTTTGGGAGTGGGAATAATAAAAAGGTGCTGAACAGTGGTGTTTTAGCATCGGGAAAAAGTCAACAGTGCTGAATAGTGGTGTTTCAGCATCGAGAAAAATAGTGAAAAGAAGGGAAAAGGAAAAACAATTGCTGGACGGAGTTGTTTCGTCGATGAAAATGGTGAGTTAAGAGTGCTGAACGGTGGTGTTTTAGCATCATAAGAAAGTCAACAATGTTGATCAGTGGTGTTTCAGCATCGAAAATCTTATCTCCTTGAAGTAAGATCGTCCTTTCCTAGTGGCCTGAGCTTCGATCGAGAATCTGCAAAAATCGACTGTAGCATGGTATTTCTTGACAGGGATTATTAGTAAACAAAATCTAATCTACTCTAATACTAAAGAAAATTAAAAGAATTAATTGCTATTAGGGGTAGGAACTCCCTCAACGAAGAGGAAATGGGCGTCTGCCATGCATGTGGCCTTAAAATCTTCTTTAGAAATTGGTCGCTGATATAGACGGAGCCGATGACCATTTACAAGTAACGGGGTTTTGGAGTCATCGATTGTGAGGAGCCTTACTGTTCCATTGGGGAAAACTGTGTCTACTTCGTAAGGTCCAAGCCATCTTGTACGCAGTTTCCCTTGAAATTCTTTGAACCGGGAATCAAACAGTAGGGCCCAATTACCTTTTTGGAACTGCTTGTCTTTGATATTTTTGTCATGCCATTTCGATCTTTGCTGTTGAATTATGGTTGTTTGCTGAATGGCATCTAATCTTTTCTCCTCCAGTTCATTAAGCTGCTATAACCTGACTGTCTGTGTATCGGTTAAATCAAGGTTGACAGCTAAAGCAGTCCTTAAGGTTTTTATCTCAAATTCCATAGGAAAGACAACACTCTTTCCATAGACTAATTCATAGGGAGAGAATCCTGTAGTATTTCTCCAGGTAGTTCTGTAGGCCCATAGTGCTTCAGGAAGCCTGTAGGACCAATCCTTTCGGCTTTCCTTCACTGTTTTTGTGAGAATGGCTTCTATTACTTTGTTTGTACTTTCCACCTGTCCATTAGCTTGGGGGTGGTATGCTATAGTCATTCTCTAATGAATATGATATTTCTGAAGGTGGCTTTGAACCCATGAGAAGTGAAAGGAGGTCCTCCGTCTGTAACTAATTCTCTTAGCATTCCAAATCTGGTGAAGATGTATTTAAATAAGAAATCTATAACTGCTTCTTCGGTTGCCCTGTGGAGTGCCTTGGCTTCCACCCATTTAGTCATGTAGTCTATGTAGACCACTATATAAACTTTTTGGTTGGATGGAGGGTTGATGGGTCCTATAAAGTCTAAGGCCCATCTTTCAAATGGTTCAAGTACTACCTGGGGGTTTAATGACATTTCATCTCTATGATTAGGTTGGCCTACTCTTTGGCAGCTGTCACAGGCCTGGACGTATTTCTTTGCATCTTTGAAGAGTGAGGGCCAATAGTACCCCATCCTTAGAATTTTGTGTGTTGTTCTCTTACCAACAAAATGCCCACCACAAGGGCCATCATGAAAGGCTTTCAATAGATCATACACCTCATATTCTCTAATGCACCTTCGAATTTCTTGATCAGCTCCTGTATGAAAAAGGTACCCACTTATCCAACTATATCGAACACTTTGATGAATAATACTTTTTTTCTCTCGGTAGGATAGGTGTGATGGTAACTTCCAGGCAACCAAGTAGTTAGCAATATCTGCATACCAAGGTGAGTGAGAAGAAACTGCAAATAGATATTCATCAGGAAAGGAATCATCTACTGGGGTATTATCATCAGGTGTTAATCGAGAAAGGAAATCAGCAACTACATTCTCTTTTCCTGGTCTATCTACAATTGTAATATCAAATTCTTGCAATAATAGTAGCCATATGGTGACTCAACATTTGTGATAGGTTTATTCATTAAGTGGTTGATAGCTGAGTGATCAGTATAGACAAAAGTAGAATAGCCAGTAATGTAGTGTCTAAATTTATTAATTGCATATATAACTGCTAAGAATTCCTTCTCGGTGACTCTATAATTGAGTTCAGCAGGGGTCATATTTTGGCTGATGAAATATATAGCATAAGGAAGATGATCTTCTTCCTATCCCAAGACATCTCCTATAGCCGTATCTGAAGCATC
Organism: Picea sitchensis; assembly: GCA_010110895.2. Taxonomy (NCBI): domain Eukaryota; kingdom Viridiplantae; phylum Streptophyta; class Pinopsida; order Pinales; family Pinaceae; genus Picea; species Picea sitchensis. Next base: position 30,280 of record SNQJ01S0054328.1, on the reverse strand, counting down.
AGACGATATGTGAAAGGGGAGTGTCCAATCAGGTCCTCTAAGGATAAGAGCTGTAGATAACTGATGTTTAAGTGTATTAAATGCTTCTTGACAAAAATTAGTCCAATTGAATTCAACATTTTTCATCAGCAAAACAAACAGGGGAGAAGCAATTTTGGAAAAATTCTTAATAAATCTTCTGTAGTATCCAGCATGTCCTAGAAATCTTCTTACCTCTGTTTGGGTTTTGGGAGTAGGAAGGTCCTTAATGACTTGTATTTTGGATGGGTCTACCTGAATTCCTTGAGATGAGATAAAATGTCCAAGCACTATTCCTTCACTCATCATCATATGGCATTTTTCTGTACTTAAGGAAAGTTGGGCTTGTATGCATCGTTTAAGTACGTTCTCAAGGTTTTCCAGTTCTTCCTGAAAAGAAACACCATAAGGGGTAAAATCATCCATAAAGATTTCCATAGAGTCATTAAGCATATCAGAAAAAATTCCTAAAACTGCCCTTTGGAAGGTTGCTGGTGGATTACATAGTCCAAATGGAAGGACTCTATAAGCAAAGGTTCCCCAAGGGCTAGTAAAGGTGGTTTTATCTTGATCTTGAGGTGCAATTTTGATCTGGTTATACCCACTGAAACCATCTAAAAATGAGAAAAATTTCTTCCCTG
>SNQJ01S0054327.1:97935-117643 GCA_010110895.2 Picea sitchensis | reverse complement strand
GGTCATCTAGAAAAATTAGGAATTCTAATCATAGTTCATGTGATACCGATCCATGCTCAAGTTGTAGGTGGACTTGCTATAGCTAGATGGAGTCTTTTGTATAGGAAATTTTCATTGATGAGGTTAGTATGAGATCATGTAATTAATTAGTTATATATATAATTAAAAATGACAAGTGTTCTATGTAGTTGATTGTTATTTTTCTTAATTATCTAATTATTTGACCAATGTATATTTTCTACAATCTGATACTTATGCATCGCCTTGGTATGAATTAATCACTTATGTCACTCATGTGATAGTTGTAGTGGATTTATCTATGGGTATACCTCACATCCAAGTATTGTGGATCTACAATTTTGTTTAAGTATGGTATTTTAGAGATTTATGTTTATTTTCATTGTTTTAACAATATCAATTTCGATAACATTATTAACTTTTTCAATGACATGGACTATTTTTATGACATTGTACTTTTTACATAACCTATATTGTCCCTAAGCAAATGTCATACTGATACTTGGATAAGTGAGCCACCCTTGACCTTTACTAATAGTTACAACCCATCTAGCAGTTGTAGTTGATATAATAATATCTCTAGTTTTTTTTTTATATTAGTAACAATGGCCACCCCTCACATATATGATTAGTTAAACATTAATATGTGTCAAAATTTATGATTATTTTTGTCTTTACTATGTCATCAATATAAAAGTGACAAAATGTGATAAAGCAAACGGTACCTTCACCCCTATATTACTAGTATGTAGTAGTATCATTCACTTTCTATAACTATTTTTCCTACTTTTCTATAGTGACTTCCAAGGAAATCCATCATAAACTCATCTAAAATTGATATCCTACATTGGTGCAACTAACAAAGGTAGGGAATACTTTCATAGACTATAATTTTCAGAAGCATCAAAAGCCTAGGTCTAATTAGCATACATAAAAGGTTGAATTATATGTATTAAATGGATCAAAGGAGGGTAGATACATGCATAGAGGTCAAGAAAGGGATTAAGAAGTACCAACCTTATTGATGATTTTTGAATTCTTTTTCTTCTCTAGGTAACGCATTGGCTTGAAACATTGTTTTTCATCATGATTGGACACACAAAAACAAATTCCAACTCCTTTTAAAAACCCTTTCCTTCAAACTATTATGAATCTTAAAATTTGAAACTCACACTGCCTTTGAATTTTTTTGCTCCTTACATGTGCATGCATAGTAAAACCAAATCTATTCATATTCATCAATTCTCTTGCTCAATGTGCATGCATAGTAGAACCAAGTTTATTCATATTTCACAATTTTCTTTCCCAAGAATAAGCAAGTTGCAAAATTGGTTACTATATATTTTTTCATTATGTTTATGGGATTTAACTACATTATGGGTTTATAGTTTGACCACTCTAAACACATATTGTAGTTACAACAACTATGAAATATTACATCAATTTAGTGGATATTTTCCTATAGTATCATGAAAGATGTTGCACATGGGAAATAAATTATAGGTTAAACATCATAAACTTGAGGGAAACATTATAAGATAATATGTATGTTTCCCTTGTCTCAAATTTGAATTTTCAAATCCTTAAATCTCACAATGTAGTCTTCAATGCAATCAAATCCATAGGTCAATTGATTAAGTTCCCTATTGATTTGCACCATAAGGTTATCATTGAGACAATACATGTGTCATATCTATCTATATGTGAAAGAGAATATGGTATTCAATAGTCATTCTAATAATCCTTTGAGCTTCCTTATTACTAATTAAAACCTTCAACATTGTATGATCATGCAAGGAAAATATTATCTAATTCAAGATATAAATACATGCCTTCTCCAAAAATATTAGTGTTGGTACCTACATTCTCCTCATATTGTAGCTCTTCTCCTCTAGCGACCGATATTCCATTTGTGGATTTTTCTACAAGAGATTATGACAACAAAAAATCAACATCTGAATCTATTTCTAGTACAATATCTCAAATAGTTCCATTGTCTCAATATTATTGAATAATGGAATATTATTCAATTAGTTGTTAATCCCTTGGTTTCACGCCTTCACATCTTCTTGAGATTTTTTCAAAAATTATAAAGGAATGAACTCAAACGCTAAACAACCGCATAAGGATGAAAACATGTTGTGTCATAAATCTAAGATGATCCATGTAGTCCCCCACTACTAAACTTGACAATTTAAAATTTTCTGATATCAATTAAATCAAATTCACACATGCTAAAAATGTCCAAGCAGTAGCCAACATACTTAAAACATGAATACAACTAAATTAGCATTCCAACAACACACAACTCCTTAAAACTGAGAGTAAGCATTCAATAGCCATTCAATAGCCATTCTAAAAACCCTTTCCTTCAAACTATTATGAATCTTAAAATTTGAAACTCACACTGCCTTTGAATTTTTTTCCCATTACATGTGCATGCATAGTAAAACCAAATATATTCATATTCACCAATTCTCTTGCTCAATGCACATGCATAGTAGAACCAAGTTTATTCATATTTCACAATTTTCTTTCCAAAGAATAAGCAAGTTGAAAAATTGGTTACTATATAATTTTTCATTATGTTTATGGGATTTAACTACATCATGGGTTTATAGTTAGACCACTCTAAACACATATTGTAGTTACAACAACTATGAAATATTACATCAATTTAGTGGATATTTTCCTACAGTATCATGAAAGATGTTGCACATGGGAAATAAATTATAGGTTAAACATCATAAACTTAAGGAAAACATTATAAATAATATGCATGTTTTCTTTGTCTCAAATTTGAATTTTCACATTCTTAAATCTCACAATGTAGTCTTCAATGCAATCAAATCAATAGTTCTTAAATCTCACATGTAGTTCTTCTCCAAGTCCAATCACATGCATCTGATGAAAATAGTTTGTCTTTGGTCCAGAAGGAATTCTCATTTCATAGAAGCTTCAAAATAATTCTTAACAACCAAAAAGAAAGAGTTCTTACAACAACCATCGACCCCTCACTAATTGGTCGATGTCTTTATTTATAATATAAATTTTAACTCAAATTAATGGCTAAGTGTAGTTTAAGAAAAAAAAAATTGACACATGGCGTTATCTTCTAACAATCAACCTGAGATATCTCTTGAAAAGGGTGACTTCTCTCGTATTCAGACCAACTAATAAGAAATTCTTCACAAGTTTGGGCCCATGGAAATCTGTTTTGTTCCATCGGAGTCGCATATATTCCCCTGATGTCCACTGCATGCGCTCAGTACTTTACTAGATTGGAGTTCAACTGTTGTAGCATGGTTCAGGCTCTGATCAGATGTTCCGTGAATCATTGCACTTTCCCTAGCTTTGCATCGGTCATCTTTGTGAGCTCTTTGTTCCATAGAGAATCTTGTTTGGCATGCAACTTGACTACGTCGCTCAGGTCGACAAAGTTTTCAGGGTTGCTGAACTTGGGTAGCCTGATATCCTTCATTACTTTATTAATTTTATCCCAGTGCTTCTTGAATCTGGTCCATTTCTCTTGGATTTATCGGTGTGGGTCCCGAGACATCTTAGCCCAGTACTTGGCTGATCGCTTCATGTTATTAAGACTACTTTTTCCCACCATACGAATGCCATGTTCTTCCTTGCCTCGACCATGCTGGACTGCCTCAATGTACTCTAGTATTTCTACCACTTGTTGCGCCCTTTCATACCATTTTTCCATATCCTTGCATCTCACGAGTGCCATGAGAGTGTCCTCCTAGAAATCAACTATTTTCACAGCTAACATGTGTCTTTCTTTCTTGAATTCGTTGTAAACTTTTTCGAACTCACCTTTCAGGTACACGGTGGTCTGCATGGTGCCTTTATAGTATTCAGCCAGATGACGCAATTGTTCGAGCTCCTTTAGGGAAGTGGTTAGTTCCTTTTCGTCTCTCTTGGCTCTATCTAGGGTGGCATCCGAGAGTGCCTTTCCCACGCCGAGAAGTTCAGAAGTCCAGGCATCCACTGTGTTGATCAAGTTCTCCTCTGTAGTAACCAAGATGTAGTGATCCAATGTGATCCTTCTTCTCTTTGTCGTCCTTTGAACGATGGCCTTTCTCTTTTGATCGTAGGAGATTGCATAGATATTTTCTACCTTGTCTATTGGATCTGGTATCTGTTGATCACCCCATATGAGCGTGTTTCCTAGGCTGTCGGTGGTGTATACTTGTTCAAGATTGGGCTCATGAAATTCCTTGCTATGCCTCATAGGCCCTACCTCTACTTGTCACTTTTCGAGGATTTGAGTATTGGGAAGAATAGAGACGTCGGACATAGAATCGTTACTTACTTGCTCATTGGATGCAGAACCATTGATTTCCCTTTGTGTGGATTCTTTCTTTGGCTCCTCCGGTTCAGGCTTGTCCTTTAGATCTGCTTCAGTCTTCGAAGTATTGGGTCCCTTTGTTTTGAGGCCACTTTTAGTTTCTGTTTCCTTTTGTGGGACTTCTTTTGTTTGGACTTCAGGCTCTGGGGAAGAAGTCTTCTTAGAACCATTTTCCTCTTGGACACGCACAGGGGTGTCGTGAGATGACTCTAAGATCTCATCATCACTATATATATTTATAATATTTCTCAGAGGATTAGGCACGCATGTTTCTACCGACACCCGACCTATCTCCGGTTGACTTTTCTTGCCTACCGATGGTCTTGCCAGTGATGCAATGGATTCTAAGCCATCCGACCCATTGATGTTACCAAGGTTTGTGCGATCAGGGTCGCCTGGATCCGTTAGTCCTCCTCCTCAGATATTAGTTGGAAGATTGGGTGTTATGATGAGGCTTGGATTATCCTAGATCCAATTCATTAGTAGTTGGTCCTGCTGCCACATAAGTCCCCCCATCCCCTATTCAACTTGAACCTTGGGGGAATCCATGATGTGTACCGAGGATTCTTGATAATCTTTTGCTGCTCTGATGGATTCTTGGGGGTCACCCACTACTTCGCCTGGTTTCGACGCTATCTTCCCTTCTCGAGTCTTGAGAATTTCTTTAGTGGCTTTCTCCAAGGACGTCGCTTGTTCCTCCTAACTCATGGCCTTGAACTGGGTTGTTCTAGGATCATCCATCCTTGTTGCTACCTCATTCTAGTCTTGAGCGTTTTCGGTGAAAATTTCATTTTCAAACTGGTCATGGTCATAAGACCAACATGATGATACCTGTGATGCATGTTTTAGGACCAGACCCTTGGGATCATGCTTGTGAAAACAACTAGTTTGGAATCAAAATTCTAATTGACTTAGCCCTTATTTCTTAGCACGTGCTGTGTCTTTGACCATGTAGAAGACAATATGAAACCCATAAGGTATGAAGGCCCGCTTCTTTTCCTTTACTAAAGTGGCATTATAACCTTGAAGAATGGGTTGATAGAAAATTTCCCCTAACACTAGTCGATCAGGGACATATATGGGTAAGAAATGGGGTGCCCCTGTGGCATCGAAAACCCTGATGTAGGTTTCACGCTCATCTAGATACCAGTGACCTACTTTCGATATAACCCTTTTTTATTCATCATACAACCTTGGTCACTCTTTATTGAACAACAACAAATAAATGCGTTCAATAAACTGGTCACAAATAAGAGAATATGATTTCTTGTACCCGTTTTCCCATAAAATGTTGAAGTATACATGGACCGAGAGCTCAAAAGAGTACCAGTTTAGGTTAATTCTAGAGAAAACGTTCCTAGCGTAGATGGCGTCCAATAGATACGAGGCCATGTAGAATGAGAGGGTTACTCCCTCTTTTAGCGTCTAGGATTGTCTTATGCAAGTGCTCAGCTGTTTGGAGATGATGGTGCCCCAATTGAATCTCATGCTTGAAATGGATACTGTATAAGATAGAGGCATCCAAGCCTTTGAAAACTAGGAGAAATATTTCTCCCCATGAAACCTGTAGAGAAGAGCCATCAAGTATATGTATGGTTCCCATAGATTGGTCGTCGGATACCAACCAGAATTCCAGTTTGTGAATTTTTTGTCTTCCCTCCACCACGACGCCATGATTTTGTTGGTGTCATGTGTTGTGTAGAAACTTACAATGAAATCAATGCTCATCTTTTCTTCCAACTCTCTGAGCTTGTAGTAACTCTGAACCTATTATGGCAAGAGAACCCCAACACACTCACCGTTATCATCATTAATCAAACATTTTTGTGCATCAGTTTGGTCAATGAGCCACTTCAAGAGATCAATGCAAGGAAACACTGGAGTCCGATTTGCCACCATGTGCAGATAAACCCTATGGATATTTGGGAGGAAATCATCATCGAGTATTCTTGTATCGGGATCTTTGTGCGGGGTATACTCGAGGGGTTCTTCCTTGTTGATTTTCTTAAACAATTCTTCCCAGAGAGGGAATGTTGTTTTGGTCCCAATGTTTGCCTTTGTGTCTCCGAAGGCTGGGGAATACATGAAGACCTTCTTGGTGGCCTTCTTAATGATGGGAAGAGGTTTTGGAGTGAATTATAATTTACTTACAACTGCTAGGGAGGATCCCTCTCCCATTTTTGGTTCTTGCAGCTTCAGCACCCTTGGGGATTTCCTGGTGGTGGGTTTCTTCGGAGGTATTATTCCTGTAATGCTTGCTACAATTTTCATTTAATTCTTACTGACCCTTGGAAGCCTTCTCTGGATTGTTAGCCTTGATATTTTGTGTGTCTTGAACTCCTTGCTGTGTAGAATAGGATCATACACAATGACTTAAAATAATACAACGAGAGATATCCTATCAGTCGTATCAATCAGTTAATACGAGTAATGAATGTAATTCAAAACAAACTGTCGTCGGATCTCTGCAAATAAATTCTAACTGGATGACAAAAGAGGCATAGAGGGAGATGCAATGTATCGATAGGCTTAAACAATTCCTTTTGATTTGCATATGAAATAGAAACTAATGCACGATCCAAGAATTAACTAACATTTTAAATGCGTCATACCTAACATATCTAAGGGCTAAAATGTCTCATCATGTGGTGTCTCTCTGGTGTATAGATCACGGATCGGCTACTACCTTTGTGTATATTTTCATTGATGTACTCCTGGTAAACACTTCCGACGCCGATGGTATCGGGGATTGGGGGGAAGTTTAATAGCGTAGATTCTTGGCGAATTATCATCTTCATAAATCTCCGACGCCGAAATCGTTTTGGGAGTCGACGATCGGTGATACCACTCTTCTCCTTGCGTGACACTTACTCTTCTCATTTTTATGCTGATGCCGAATGAATCGGTCGTCAACAATATATTTAGTGGATTTTTATTCATGGGGACGAGAAAAAATCCTTCTACCGACCCCGATGAAGATCTACGCTTGGTTATTTTGACCTTTTCAAGCGATTTTCATCAATTTTTAATCTTTCCAGATGTCGAAATTCCTAAGCGTGTTGGGGAAAAATTTAGACTGTGTATTTCTTAAGTAGTTGTTACATTCCTTTTAAAGTTAATATGATTCTTTAGATGCTCAGTTAGACATTAAACAATTCAAACATGAAAACATAAAAGATAAGAACAGGCAGCAGTTTCAAACTGAAGTGGAAACAGACAGTGCAAAGAATTAAGTGGTACCCAAAAAGTATAAAAGGACATAGAATTTTTAGGGTGTGTTGAGTGCTCAACAAATGGCGATTCATTGGGCGAAAGAATAATCCGTGTTCCTCCTCCAAGGCCCGACTGATACGGAAGCTAATGGAGAATCTTAATTGGTCTTAAATTGAAACCTCTTAACCTTTGCATTTGAATTTATTCAGTTGATGCTTACGGGTATGCCTGTGGGGTTTTAACCCTTTCCCCCCTTCATTTCCTTTGACCCTGACTCATATCCCCCTTTTTACAAAATTTTATCAAAGCATTCATTGGCATGAAGCCTTTAAATACCTCTACTCAACTGCTTCGGTGTTACTCCGCAACCAGCGAGCGTCCATAGCCCCGACAGAGTCACCCCGACATCACAAACCTTGCTCAATTGCCAGTGAGAATCCATAGCCCTGACGAAGATATTTGCATACCCTCTCCTATTGTTCACCCTTTTGATGATATCAATTTTACTTCATCATGAACCCTTGAGTGAGTGGGAGAGGAGGATGTCTATTTATTTGCAAAGTGAGATGGTTAAGGTTGATCCTTTACCAGCTCCGTCTTTTGGGTTCATGTAGTTCTTTCCATCTTTCCTTCTTTCCCTTAAGGTATTACCGAACCAAAAAGTAGACACTTCTGGCGTTTCTCCAAAGTTGTTCATTTACTCAGGTTAGACAGAGGATTCTTCAAAATAACCACAGGTTTTCTAGTGCTTCTCATGTTTGTAAGTGAGCGACGAGTTAGAAAAAAGTTTGCTATGATGCATGATTTTAAGTCCAACCAATGTCTTGTGGAACACACCTTCAAAATCATAGAAATCTAGAAAGAAAGAAACAACAAAAATAAGTATTTCGCAACCATGAAGATACTCAACAAGGAACATAAAACACACATATTTTATTTTTATTATATATATATATATATATATATATATATTGGAAGTATTGTTTTAGGGCATGGCCATTTACTAGGAGGGAATCAGGTTCCCCCCTCATATTCTTCAACTGATAAGTGCCTGCCCCAATCTTCTCAACCACCTGGAAAGGTCCAATCCGTAAATTCTGAAACTTAGAATGCTTCCCTTTTGGTTCATTTTCTTTGTCCCACTTCAGGACTAAGTCTCCTACTTCAAAGTTCTTTTCTTTAGCCTTATTCTTATTGAACCATATTTTCACTATATGTTGGTGAGCTAGGAACTTTGACTTATCCTTTTATCTCTATTCTTCCAGCATGAGCAGAGTATTGATTCTTTGTTGTATGGCCGATGAGGGTTCCTCATTGGAATCTTGGGCTAGTTGAAGAGATGGAGGATAGAGCCCATTTGGGAGGATGGATTCTTTCCCATAGACCAAAAAGTATGGGGAATTACCTATAGCTTCTTTGGTTGTGACTCTATCGGTCCATAGAGCATTATGGAGTAGATTATGACAATTTCTTTGGTTATCTGTAGCCATCTTCTTTAATATCCTTACTAGGCTCTTATTAGTTGATTCTGCCACACTGTTTCCCTGAGGATAATAATTTTCATAGTACTTAACTATGATTCCTTTGTCCAGAGAAAAATCCATCAATAGGGTGGATGAAAAATAAGCTGCATTATCAAAGATCAGAATAGAAGGGACACCAAACCTTGTGATCAGCTATTGTTCTATGAATTGGATTACTACTTTCTCATTTACATGAGTCAGAGGAATGGTCTCTTCCCATTTTGTGAAATAGTCGGTGGTAGTAAGAATGTACTTGTGTAGTTTTGAAGAGCTAAGTGTGATTTCTCCTGTGATATCCAACCCCCATTGCTCAAAAGGCCTAGAGACAGTCACAGGTTGGAGTGGGACTGCTGCTCTCTTCTCCTTTCCAGTGCTTATTTGACAAATCTTACAGTTTCTAGCGTAAGTATGAGTGTATTTGAACAAGGTGGGCCAATAATAGTTGGCTCTCAGAATATTATGAGCAGTTGTGTTCCCTGCGAAATGTCCCCTGGTGGGGTCATCATGGAGTTCCTTCAACACTTTGTCTGTGTCTTCACGTTCAAGACATATTAATAGTATTCCATCATAATTGACCCGAAAGAGTACAAAATTTATAAGGCAATATTGTGCATATTTTAACCTAAGGGCTCTCCTTTCCCTAGGGTTGAGGTTTTCGGGACAAGTCCCATGATGTAGAAGATAATTTAAATCCTTATACCAAGACTCTTTCCCTGGGGAGATGCATGATACTTCGCCACACCATAGTGCCATTTCATTCTCCCATCTAGAATATTCATTTAATTGGTCATGGGATTTGACTGCAAGCTTTCATAACCCTTGTCCTTTTACTAGTTTGGCAGGTTTTATATCTAGATCAAATTCCTAGACTACTACCATCCAGTTCCCTCTTCTTTCCCCCATTTCTGTCGGGTAAACAAGGATCACACTGTAGGGTGCAACACAATCACTTTAGTGTGATTCTTGAGGATGTAAGACCTAAAATTATTTACTGCCTTATATACCGCATAGGCCTGTTTGTCTATAGAAGGATAATTGAGCTCAACTCCTTGAATATTAGTACTCATAAATGACACTGAGGATTCATTTTTTTCATCATACTTTTGAGTCAAAACTGCAACTAACGATTGGTCGAAGGAAAAAATATAAAGGGAAAAGTCTCTATTGAAATCGAGACTTCGCAACACTGGGGCCCAGGATATAGCGACTTTGATATTGATGAAGGAATATTTTTTCTCATCATCCCACTTAAATTCGACATCCTTGCGAATCATCTTTTGTAAGGGTTTTATTATTTCTGTGAAATTGGGAGTGAACTTCCTCACAAAATTGATCTACCTGAAAAAGGACTGCATAGCTTTCTTGTTATGGGGCAAGGGAAGTTGATCTATGGCCTTAATTCTTTCCGGGTCTATGCAAATACCTTCTTGAGATATAATGTGACCTAACAACTTACCTTCCTCGACACTGAAGATAATTTTCTTAGGGTTTAAGGATATACTGTATTTCCTACACCTTTCAAAAATCTGAGTTAAGTGTTGGATGTGCTCTTCCTTATTCTTCAAATACACTGTTACATCATCTAGATATACTACCACACATTTATTGATTAATCCATGAAAATCTACGTCCATGGCCCTTTTGGAAGGTATCCCCTGTGTTAATTAACCCAAAAGGCATGCGTTTATACGCGAAGGTTCCCCACTTGGTTTGGAAGGTGGTTTTTAAACGATCTTCCTCTGAAACCAGGACTTGGTTGTAACTTGAGAAACCATCTAATAGAGAGAAAATATCCGAGCCAGACACGGTCTACAACAGTTTCTCCATCGACGGGACTAGGTAATTGTCTTTTTATGAAGCTCTGTTGAGGTTCCTAAAATCTACGCATAAGCGGATTTCTCGCAAAATTTTCCTCACCGGAACAAGATTTGATACCCAGGCGAAATGCCTAACCGAGAAAATGATCTTGTCATCTAAAAGTTTCTTTAATTCCTGATACATTTGAGGTTCCAAGGATGGGTGATACTTTCAGAGCTTTTGTTGGAAAGGTTTCATCTCGGGTTTTAACGGGATGGTGTGTTGAATGATGCAAGTATCATACATTTTCAAATCTCTATAGGACCACATGAAGACATCTTGGTATTGTTTGAATAATTTGAGATAAGATTTCCTTTCTTCCTTAGATATAGTCTTTCCAAGATTCACATTCTTTAGGTTCTCTGGGGTCCCAACATTTATAGTTTCATGTAAGGGACAAGAGCTACTAGTCTTTGCATTTTTAGGTCCCTTAAATCGCTCTTTCATATCAAACAAATTTTCTAGATTAGCTATCCCTTTTGGGATTGTGTGAGCCTTTTATTTATCCATAGGTTTTCCTGTCCGAGGATCAATTTATGTTGATTTCTCTTGGAATTATTCATCATCAATAGAGATATCTTTGAAATTGTCTTGGTTGGTCAAGAAGTTTATGATTTGTTCATCTCCTTCAAATACTTTCCAATTGGAAATGTTATTAGGTACCGACAGTTTGTAGAGAATCTCCATAATGAATTGGGAGGCTTCATGATCTTCTAGAGGCGATAGACTGGAATATGTTGTAGCCAAGGAGTCAACAAGAATATTCTTTGCTCTGGGGATTGTTGTAATATTGAAGGCTTCAAAGTGATCTATTAACCTATGTACCTCATGTTGATAGTTCTTTAGGTGAGGAGAATTGCAATGTATAGTATTTCTTACTTGTCTAACAATAATTCCAGAGTCCCTGAAAAATTTCAATTCTTTGACATTCAAATCTATGAATTTCTTTAATCCTTGTACTAGAGATTCATATTTGGTAGTGTTGTTAGTACAGTCAAACTCTAGCTTACAGGATAAAAAATGACATTTACCTTTAAGATCAATGAGGATGCATCCTGCTCCTGACCCTTCTTGTGATTTAGATCTATCAAAATAGAGGGTCCAAATTTGTGAACGACAAACGCTCTTTTCCTTTCCCTTGTTAATTTCTCGCCCTCCTATCTTTTGTCCTGTAATATCCAGTGTGGGGGTTTGATAGAAGAGAGTGTCTCTTGTCGATATAGGCGACATCTCTGGAAAAAAAAATTCAAAGTTTTGGGTAAGAGGAACATCGGAAAAGAAAGGAGCGAAGTTTCTGAAGTAGGAATCGTAGGAATAAATGCCCAGTATGGGGAAATCTGTGGACGAGGGTTTGTTCAGGGTTTCTATATCAGTGACCGTGTGTTTCATATATCTCTCTCTATCGATTCTGATCATGTTCTTGTATGCCTTCAGTGGTAGCCAAAGGTGTTCCTAGTCTGTACTGAAGTATTTGTTTATCTTTTTAGACCAATCTCGACTCAGTAATAGCCCATATGCCTCTGGTATATCTACTAAAATGATGTCAATCACTTCCACAAATGTGGGGTGTGTCTATATTCTGATCATCACATCGTTGAGTTCTCCTATGACCTTGACTTGGGTCCTATCTAGTTGTATAACATGTTTATCACTTTTGAGAGGAATGAAATTTATTTTTTTGCAAATAGATAAGGGCATAATGTTGGAAGACACTCCAGAATATACCAAACAATTATGAAGGTTTCTATTGAAGACTTCAAATGTTAAGAGGAATGGTGGGACAAAAGGATTTTCCTTTCTATCTCCCAAACAAGTGTTCACAGCTGGTTTGGCCACCATATTTGTGGGAGATAGATTTCTTTCTGGATCATTACCTGCCGTCGATTTTTCTACTCAATTCAAAGCTTATAATAGAAAGTCCTTCTGTTGAGGAATCCTACATATGTCCATAACTGATATATTATCTTTAGCTTCTTCAAATCTTCGACCATGTTGTAATATAGTTTGGGTGATTCCCGGGTATGAATGCTTATAAGTTTTATACCGAGAGTGAAAGATGTTTTCAGGTGATTAGGAATTAACTTACTTTTTGAGGCCTAGGTGGCGTCGATATATTTCGAGCCAGATGAGCCCTTACTGCGTGTTTGTACCACTAAAACTTCTGCGGGTTGTTCCCGAGACTCAAATAGGTCATCAGAAGGCATGATTAGGCCGGGATCCCATATCGACATGGTTGTATCTTGGGGTGGGTCAATCTCTTCCCGCTCAACAATATTCATAACCGAACTGCTTGGCTATTCGGTTAGGGAGACTTTGTCTAGAAACCGATTGGCCATCAAATTCATGGGATGTACCCATTGAGGGAAGTCTCTTTCGGAGTGATTTTCCTGATGAAAAATACATAAAGAATCAAACACAACATTCCTAGATCAATATTTAAGTTATCTGGGGTAGGTTCAATTGCTTTGAAAGGATGGTTTCTTTTAAAGAAAGGCTTATAGGGCCTTTGGCCTAGGTTTCCCTCTCCTGCATTTCTCTCCATGTCTATGATCTCATTTGATAATTTCTTAACTATGCATTGTAGATCTTCTATATCTTGATTACCCTTGTCGGGAGTTTGTTTATTTGGTTTCCCCGATGGTCTAGTTAAAAGGAGTCCTCTCCTGGGAGGGGGCTGGGCTTCTTTCTTTACTAGAGAGGCTTGGCCTTCTTTACATCCTTTCATTTGGAATTATATTATCTTGGCCTCTTCAAATTTTTCTGTCAGGGTTTTCTTAGCGACTCTTTTTGCAAACATAAAAATAGAAGTCGGGAGTGCATTAGCATAAAACTCGATTTGCAACTCCTGAGTTGGTCTTGCCGCGAGTTGGAATTTGTTTAGAATGGTCATGAATATTTTATTGAAATCTTTGACCCTTTCCTTCGGACTCATGGTGGCAGTGAACAACTTATCCATCAGATTTACCATAATAGTTTCCTCTGCAAATTTATCTAGAAAATCTTTCTGGAACTTGGTCCAGCTAGTTACAAATCCTACTGGTAGATTAAAATACCACGTGGAAGCTAAATTTTAAAATGTGTAGGGGAAATTTTTGCAGAATATGTCTTCATGTGGAACGTTCATAAGTCTAATCATGAGTATGAACTTATTGATATGATATTAAGGTAAACCTGAAGTCTCGGGGTCGTACTTAGGAAGCAACTTCTTTGGGTGTTGGGGAAGATTATGTACTCATCCAAGGACGACCACGACGTCTCTGACCAACCAAGGTTGGTTGTTATGAAGAAGAATTTTGTTTTCTTCCTCATGGTTGTTATTACCTTCCATATATTTAGAATTCGAGTCGAACTCTTCTTCTTCCGAAAATTTGTTTGGCTCAGAGATATCACCGGCTGGCATTTCGGGTATCAAATCAAGAGGTTCTTTTATTTCGGTTATCACAAAATCTATTAAGTCTTCTAAAGAGTGTATGAAAACGTCGTTGGGAGTGCTAACCACTGGTCTGATTTGTTGTTTTATTCAAGGGAGTATGGGAGCTAAGTAAAATGCACCGATCTGCCGAGCATAGCCTATTGTGATTCTCTTGAATTGATTTACTTCCTCGTGAGGAAGGGCGTATGGTATTTCAAGGTGAAAAGGTTCTTCCTCGGGTTGGGGTGAGTTACCCACTTCGGGAGTACTCATCGTGTGTGGGTTTTCTTGTGAATGACTAGCCATGCATGTGGGTTGTTACAAATATGTAGGCTGTTTGAAATGCTATGTAAAATATATATTCAACCATTCATTCTCAGGCCCTCCTTCTAGTGCCAATTCTATTGATGGGTCCTAAATCCCTTACTTCAATAGTAGGAACCAAAACCACCACCAAGGCCCAATTAGACTCTGGAGAATTTAAATATGGAATGGTTCTCCAAATCTTGCGATCTGGCCAAATTATCGATGGGATTTGTGTTTTCTTGTGAAGTCTCTTCCTTCAGTTAGGACTATTCTCTTTTGTGTTTTCTCTTGGGTGGGACTGGTTTGAGAGATGCAAGCCAATATAAACCAACTTGACAACAAACAAGATTAAGTTTTAACTATTGGAAAGAGGCTAAGCTTGGGGTAACCCGTTGCTCAAACATGCAGACAATGATTCTATACCACATATTTAGTACTAATACATTAACCATGTGAGAATCCAATTACTGTCTGAGAAACTAATTATCAGAAAGAAAGCACATATGTAATCAGATAATGGCAAGAAAAATAATTCATCTACCATAACCATTCATCACATAATAACACAACGATTTATCTTCATCATTAAAGCAAAGAACATCAAAACATTGCACTAGATAACTAGACATTAAAATTAATTGCTCTTACTCATTGCTACATCATTCATGAAACAGAATAGGAAATAGTTCTTCTCCAAGTCCAATCAGATGCATCTGATGAAAATAGTTTGTCTTTGGTCCAGAAGGACTTCTCAATTCATAGCAGCTTAAAAATAATTCTTAACAACCAAAAATAAAGATTTCTTACAACAACCATCAACCCGTCACTAATTGGTTGATGTATTTATTTATAATATAAATTTTAACTGAAATTAACGGCTAAGTGTAGTTTAAGCAAAAAAAAAATCGACACGTGGGGTTATCTTCTAACATTTTCTTTAACAGTCAACCCGAGATATATCTTGAAAAGGGTGGCATCTATCATATTCAGACCAACTGATAAACAATTCTTTACAAGTTTGGGCCCATGGAAATCTTTGTTGCTTCGTTGGAGCCACATATATCTCCTTTATGTCCACTACATTCACTCAATACTTTACTAGACTGGAGTTCAATTGTTGTAGCATGGTTTGGGCTCTGATCGGATGTTCCGTGAATCATTGCACTTGCCCTGGCTTTACATCAGTCATCTTAGTGAGCTCTTCAGGCCATAGAAAATCTTGTTTGGCATGCGACTTGACTACGTCACTCAAGTCAACAAAGTTGTCGGGGATGTTGAACTCGGGGAGCCCGATATCCTTCATTACTTTATTAAGTTTATCACAATGCTTCTTGCATTTGGTCCATTTCTCTTGGATTTCTCGGTGTTGGTCTCGAGACATCTTAGCCCAATACTCGGTTGATCACTTCATGTGATTAAGACTACTTTTTCCCATCGTCTGAATGTCATGTTCTTCCTTGCCTCGTCCCTGGTGGATTGCCTCAATGTACTCGAGTCTTTCTACCACTTGTTTCACCCTTTCATACCATTTTTTCATATCCTGGAATGTCGTGAGTTCCATGAGAGTGCCCTCCTAGAACTCATCTATTTTCGCAGTTAACATGTGTCCTTCTTTCTTTAAATAGTTGTAAACTTCTTCGAACTCACCTTTCAGGTACATGGTGGTCTGCGTGGTGCCTTTATAGTATTCAGCTAGATGATGCAAGTGTTCAAGCTCCTTTAGGGCAGCGGCTAGTTCCTTTTCGTCTCTCTTGGATCTATCCAGGGTGGCATCTGAGAGTGCCTTTCCCACACCGAGAAGTTCAGAAGTTTGGGCATCCGCTGTGTTGATCAAGTTCTCCTCTCTAGCAACCAAGATGGAGTGATCCAATGTGATCCTTCTTCTCTTTTCTATCCTTTGAACGATGGCCTTTATTTTTTGATCGTAGGTGATTCCATAGATATCTGCTACCTCGTCTATCATCTCTAGTATCTGCTGATCATCCCATGTGAGCGTGTTTCCCAGGATGTTGGTGGTGTATACTTGTTCAAGATTGGGCTCATGAACTTACTCATTGTGCCTCATAGGCTTTGCCTCTACTTGTTTCTTGTCGGGGATTTGATTATTTTTCATAATAGAGATGTTGGGCACAGACTCGTTACTTACTTTCTCGTTGGCTACAAAATCGATGATTTTCCTTTGTGGGGATTATTTCTTTGGCTCCTCTAGTTCGGTCTTGTCCTTCAAATATTATTTGGTCTCCGAAGTATTAGGTCCCTTTGTTTCGAGGCCACTTTCAGCTTCTGTTTCCTTTTGTGAGACATATTTTTTTTGAACTTCGGGCTCCAAGGAGGAAGTCTTCTCATAACCCTTTTCCTCTTGGACACACACAGGGGTGTCGTGAGATGACTCCGGGATCTCATCGTCACTATATATATTTAAGCTTTCTCATAGGATTAGGTGCACATGTTTCTACTGACACCCGACCTATATCCAGTTGAGTCGTCCTCCCTATCAGTGGTCTTTCCAGTGATGCGGTGGATTTTGAGCCATCTGACCTGTTGATGTTACCAAGGTTTGTGAAATTGGGGTCGCTTGGCTCCGTCGGACCTCCTCCTCAGATATCAGTTGGAATACTAGGTGGTCAGAATTATCCTGCATCGACTTCATTAGCATCTAGGCATGCTGCCACATAAGTCCCCCCATCCCCTATTCATCTTGAACCTTGGGGGAATCCATGATGTGTATCGGGTATTCTTGATAATCTTTTTCTTCTCTGATGGCTTCTTGGGGGTCACCCACTACTTTGATTGGTTCCGATGCTATCATCCCTTCTTGAGTCCTGATAATTTCTTGAGAAGATTTCTCCAAGGACATCACTTGTTCCTCCCAAATCATGGCCTTGAACTAGGTTGTTCTAGGATCAACCATCCTTGCCTCTACCTCATTCCAGTCTTGAGTGTTTTCGGTGAAAATTTCATCTTCAAAATGGTCATGGGTATAAGGCCAACATGATGATACCTGTGATGCATTTTTTCAGACCAGATCCTTGGGATTGCGCTTGCGAAAATGACTAGTTTGGAATCAAAAATCTAATTGACTTATCCCTTCTTGCTTAGCATGCACGGTTTCTCTGACCATGTAGAAGACAATATGTTCTCCTCTGTGTCTCCAAAGGCCGGGGGCTGGAAGAAGACCTTATTGGTGGTCTTCTTAATGATGGGCATAGGTTTTGGAGTGAATTTTAATTGCGTTGCAACTATTGGGGAAGATCCCTCTCCCATTTCTGGTTCTTGCAGCTTCAACGCCCTTGGGGATTTCCTGGTGGTGGGTTTCTTTGGAGGCATTGTTCCTATAATGCTTGCTACGATTTTCGTTTAATACTTACTGACCCTTGGAATCCTTCTTCAGATTGTTAGCCTTTTTCTTCTGTGTGTTCTGAACTCCTTGCCACACAAAATAGTATCATACACAATGACTTAACAAAATACAACAGGAGAGATCCTATCAGTTGTATCAATCATTTAATACGAGTAATGAATGTAATTCAAAACAAACTCTCATCAGATATCTACAAATAAATTCTAACTGGTTGACTGTGGAGGCGTAGAGGGATATGCAATGTATCAACAGGCTTAAACAGTTCCTTTTGATTTGCATACAAAATAACAACTAATGCATGATCCAAGAATTAACTAACATTTTAAATGCGTCGTCCCTAACATATCTAAGGGATAAAACATCTCATCACGTCATGTCTCTCTGGTGTACAGATCGGTGATCGACTACTACCTTTGTGTATATTTTCATTGTTGTACTCCTGGTAAACACTTCCGACGTTGATGGTATCGGGGATCGGAGGGAAGTTTAAGAGCATAGCTTCTTGACAGATTATCATCTTCGTAAATCCCTGACGCCGAAATCCTTTTAGGAGTCGGTGATTGGCGATACCACTCTTTTCATTGCACAATGCTTACTCTTCTCGTTTTTTGTTGATGTTGGATGAATCATTCGTCGGCAATATCTTTAGTGGAGTTTTATTCATGGGGACGAGAAAACCTCCTTCTACTGACGCCGATGAAGATCGACGGTCGGCTATTTCAATCTTCTCAAGTGATTTTCGTCACTTTTAATCTTTCCCGATGCAGAAATTCCTAAGCGTGTTGGGGAAAACTTTATACTGTCGATTTCTTAAGTAGTTTTTAGGTGCCTTTTAATGTTAAGATGATTCTTTATATGTTTGGGAAGACATCAAACAATTAAAACATGAAAACATAAAAGATAAGCATAGGCAATAGTTTCAAACTGAAGTGGAAATAGACAGTGCAAAGAATCAAGTGGTACCAAAAAAGTAGAAAAGGACATAGACTTTTTAGGGTGTGTTGAGTGCTCAAAAAATGGCGATTCACTGGGCAAAAGTAGAATCTATGTTCCTCCTCCAAGGCCCGACTGATACGAAAGCTGATGGAGAATCTTAACTAGTCTTAAATCGAAACCTCTTAACATTTCATTTGAAGTTCTTCGGTTGATGCTTCTGAGTCTGCCTGTGGGGTTTTAACCCTTTTCCTCCTCCATTTCCTTTGACCTTGACTCATATCCCCCTTTTTACAAAAGTTTAGAAAATTACTCACCGACATGAAGCATTTAAGTACCTCTACTTACCTTCTTTGGTGTTACTCTGCTACCAGCGAGCATCCATAGCCCCGACAGAGTCACCCTGACATCACAGAACTTGCTCCGCTGCCAGCGAGTGTCCATAGCCCTAGTGGAGATATCTGCATGCCCTCTCCTATTGTTCACCCTTTTGATAATATCAATTTTACTTCATCATGAATCCCTGAGTGAGTGGGTGATGAGCATGTCTGTTTATTTGCAAAGTGAGATGGTTAAGTGTTTCAGGATAAATCCATGAGTGCGGACACAAACCAATCTCCCTAGATCCACCTGGATCTAGAACAAAATAGGACAAAATAATACACTTTCCCTAGATCTAGCCTATTGAATGAACTAAGAGGTAAGGATTATGGACATACCTTATG
>SNQJ01S0054327.1:77939-88308 GCA_010110895.2 Picea sitchensis | reverse complement strand
TGATTTCCCTCGCACTTGTTAACAGTTACATCAATGACTGGTAATCAAGTGGTTTCTACCATGTTCGACTTCGACACATGTAATCACATGGTTAGATTCGTACTTTGGGTGATGAGATTGAAGACCCTGGATATTGTCTTTGTGATCCAGGTTGCGATGGAGTATATGTATATTTTGCGACACATAGATCCACTGTGTATGTTTCGTGGCTATGTCGTATTGATTGAAAATTTGTCGCACAGATCCACAGTGTATTCAGGTGGCTGTGCTATATAAGTGACGGCATGGATCCACAGTGTATGATTGGTGGCCATGACTTTGGTTTATGATGTCATCAGTCTATAATCTGAGTATGGGAATGCCTACATCAGAATTGATCTATATGATATTCTGTTGATGCTTGGATGTTTGCAGGTCTCTGACTAGATGTGTTCTTGGTTCTTGACACACACATGCAACTTACAAAGTCTATCGACTGTCACTGGTTCCACTCTCAGACTTTGGGGGGCATTTTGTTATCCACAATTTTGGTTATTTCGATGATGTTATGACGATGTAATGATAATGGAAAATCAATCTCTTCACTAAGAACACTTTCCTGAGAAAAGTTACATTTTTCTGCTTCCAGAAATCATGCTTTTAAGGGATGCTCGCAGGTTACCTATATATTTTCCTACGAGAATGCCTAATTCTCACAGGCTGCATTAAGCTGGGGTGCGAAGGATTCGCACTATACCTAATGGTTAGGGTGCGAACATGATCCAAAGGAAGGAAAAAGATGAAGTTCTCGAGCCTTCTAGAAGGGAATCTTCGAGAAGAATGAGTTGGCTAGCGAATGGTTATCTAAGTACTGGTTTTCCTGATATCTTGGGATCCTTTCCTATCCAAGTAACTAAACTATAATCTCCTATATACTGAGGAGATTATTCATGTAAAGGGTTAGGAGGCAAACTAATAAGAGATTGATTGGAGAATTTGTGCAAGACTGTATGGAGAACTGATGCTACAGCAGCAAGAGACAACAGGAAGGTCATCAAAAGTGGTTGATTTTCTTCATGCATGAGCAAGTGTGTATGTCAGAGATAGGAGCCATCGAAAGGAGACCTACGAAATCAAGGCTCAGGTTGTAAGTTTCACTTTCAATACATTAATATGTCCCTTTCCCATAAAGATGATGTCACTTTATTACATAACTCCTTGATCATATGTATAGACTAGTTATTGAATATATTAATATGCCTTTACTTCGATTGGTTTGTACTGTTGTGATCTGAATGGTGCAAGAGCATTGGAGAAAATCTTGGAACAATAGAGACCTAAGGAAAGCGTTCATAAAGTATGTATATAATCCTTATCTCTTAGTTCATTCAATAGGTTAGATCTAGGGAAAGTGTATTATTCTGTCCTGTTTTGTTCTAGATCCAGGTGGATCTAGAGAGATCGGTTTGTGTCCGCACTCACGGATTTATCCTGAAACACCAAGGAACTTAGTTTATCAATAATACCATTAGGGATATGACTGAAGATTTCGAAGTCTATGACCAGAAGATTACACCATATCATCCTCAAGCAAATGGAATAGTCAAAGATTTCAGTAAGATTTTGGAAAATGCTCTGAATAAAATATGCAATGTCAAAAGGGATGATTGGGACCTGAAAATACCAGTATTACTATGGGAATATAGGACCACATGCAATAATTTGACAGGATAGACACCATTCAGATTGGTGTATGGGCATGAAACAATGGTTCCATTAGAATTTATGGTACCCATTCTGCATGTAGCAGAAATTACCAACATGATAGAAAGAGGCGCAATACAGGAGAGGTTAAGTCAACTAATGTAAATAGAAGAGGACAATATTCTAGAATATTTCACTAGGAAGTATAGAAAGCAAGAGATAAATCTTGGCATGACAGACATACTAAAGATAAGAGTATTAAGGAGGGAGACCTAGTTCTTCTCTATGACAACAAATTTTTCCAACAACCTCGTAAGTTTAGAATGCGTTGGATAGGGCCATATGAAGTAAAGACTATCACAGATGGGGGATCTGTGTAGCTAAAAGAATTGGGAGGAATGGACCTAAAAGGAATGATCAACAGTATTCGAATGAAACTGTACGGGGATAGTCGACCTACTAACCCTTAAAAGTTATGGCACAATAGGAAAGTCATGTATATAGTGTACTATAGTATATATTAGGAAAGAAAACTCATAAAAAGGAAGACAAAAGTACAAAAAGAAAAAAAAGGAAGAAAAAAAGTAGACAAAGAAAGAAAACACAAAATACTGGGAAATATCGTGTGCAACAGATAGTGAAATCGGTGCAACAAAAAGAAAAAGTGATCGCATGCAACATATTGTTGACAAGATGAAAACAAAATGCACTAAGGTAAAATTTACAACAAGAAATGTATGACGCACTAAAAAATTGCAACGCACCAGAAAAAGGGCGAATGGTTGGAAAATCAAAAACCAATCGTTGAGGTAAAAAGGCACAAATTGGGAATTTATGAAACTGCACGAAGCATGCTCGACAAGATTTAGCACATTAATGACCATAAAATAAGTGTCTCCAAGAATATTCAGGGAACTTATGACACCCCATATATAACGAAAACATGGTCCAAATGAGACATATTGTGCATTAACAAAGCCACAAAGCTAAGGAGCACAAAGACAGGAGGCTAATAGGAGAGTTCGGAGATCATAGTGGCCAAAGCTCAATCGAGGAAGGAATAATTACCCACAATGGCACCCCCAAAGGTCGGTGAAACTATCAAAGCAACACAAAAAACACGTAGTATCCACAGGTCACCACAGGAAACCGTAAAGGCATAATAGGAGTTTACACAAACAGAGGGAAGCATCGATGTTGATGCGATTCCTTTTCCACTAGTTGAACTAGTGAGAGGCACATTGGTAGAGGAAGAAGGGAAGGCCTAGATGATTGTCAACATGGATATCGATTCACACGATAGTGCATAGGATCAGGACCCATTAACAATAGGAAACTCACATCAAATTCCCAGGGAAGAAGCAAACCACAAAACAAATGGCATTGAAAGTGAGAGGAAAAAATCCGATGGACCAAGTTCACAACCTATGGTGGGGTCCATGTAGCAAGAGGAAGTGCAGCTCAAGGATATCACGGGGAAGATAGATTCAGGCTGGGAAGAAAGAGAACCAGAGGTTAGGATATCCAGTGCGTCGACACAAATAAAGGGTAAACAACCCATCGCGTGATCCCCATGCAAGAATCCAGATGCCTCAATGATCTTGTCCTGCATTCTAGATGGGGTCTAGGCCATGCCAAGATTACTAGGTTGTGTAGAAAGGTTACGCTACACATACCACGATGTGTCTAACACTAGTAAGTTCCTATAATTTTCACAACAAGTGTATATGGAGAGCCTAGGCACAGGTCCATTAGGATATATAGTTTTTCAACCAAAGGAATAGGTGGAAGGCTTGGAAAACACAGGGATTATGAATTTGTTGGAGATTCCTCACTTCGGACGTGGGAAATATGGGAACAAATGCGTCAAACACTTACTAGAAGTCTTCCAAGGAGGATTCTTATGGTTGTATGAACTAGTCTCCATCGATGTTGAATTGATTGTGTTCATCATGGGACTTCCATCAGATGGAGAGAAGCTCGCACAGTACATGGATGATCAAACCAAGGAAAATGCACTCATGAAGGTGATGAAGAAAAATTATGGGAAAGAAAGGATCTTGCGCGACATCATTATAAAACGGATCAGTGATGCAGCCACGAAGATGGAAAATTTTTTTATGGCATGTAAAATCCTTCATAAATGTCATAAGGAGGAGGTCCCTACAGGGGTTTTCACAGTGGCAGCTGAGTGCACAAATGCTACCATGCTCAACTAGGCCCCATACTTACTAAATCTATTCCTAGATTACTAAAAGGATGCACAAGACTTGGGAATAGAGTTCCACTACTCGTGACTCATCATATTGATAGAGGTAATTGGATGGAAGGAGCCTACCAACTCATATTTATTTGATAGAGTAGGATGATGTCGCACAGCATGGTACACATAATTGGGAAACACTTCGGATCCAAAGTGGAGAAGTGGTAATGCCATCACTTTTGCTTGGTATTTCATCGATCTACAAGAAAATATTTCCAACACCTAGAGATCAATAGTTCCTAAGGTGGTAGCACAGTGCCAAGGGATAGACAACTTTAGGGTTACACGAAACAATATGTGGATACATGCATGCATGGATCCAGACAAAGAATGGTTACAAATTTGTTTTTGCATCAATGCAGAGGAAATTGAATGGGCAATGAAAGAATGGCAAGAGGAATGGAATATCCCAGTCATCACCAGGGACATGCCCAATGGAAAAAAAGTGGAATTAGGGTCGTCCAAGACATCTGCAAGAGGAATCTCCACAGCCAAGAAACCAACACAGCAAGGGAATCTCGATCAAAAGACAACACAACAGAAGAAGGGAAGCACCCTAAATAAGGATAGGTAGATGGGAAAGAAGGATAATGCCCCAGTGTAGAAAGAATAAGGAAGGGGTGACACAACGAAACATGAAAACCTGTCAGAAACTATTCCAAATGGCCAATCATACATACAGGTGGGCTCCGCAAGAAGGCCAAGTCCCACAAACAAATCCTAAAATACACAATCAATGAGTATGATATCGATCTTGTCGTAGAGAGGGTACATGATCATGCAGAAGAAGAGTTTGAGGAGGATGAGAACCAAATATTCAGGATAAGGAACAAGTTGGATGACATTAAGCAGGTCCTGGAATAGATACAAGCATCCCAAATTCAAGAAATGGGAATATAATCGATCCCCCGATCGATAGAAGTATGGGATAGGACAATGCAGAATGAAGAAGACACAATCCAAATTGTAGTGCAAGAAAATATTAGCTTCCATATAACAATATATATGCTTCATATCGACGAGGCCATATCTCATATGCGACGTAAATACCTGGCACAGGTACAGTTGGTATTGTCTAAAATACCAACAAAGGCATTGTACAAGCTACAAGTCAATATCACACAGGAAGTGCAATCGCGAGACAAAGCATATTCAACAAAATTTTAAGTAACCATAGATGGCAAGGATGCACTAGAAATTGTGATAGAACAAGTCCAGCTCAAGACACAGGAGGAGAAGCAGTGCAGAGATAATTTAGAGTAGAAGTTGAAGGAATTATTCACAAAAATTCTAGACAACGCACAGGCAACCATGAGAAGCATTGAAGAACAGATTCAAATCATCACGCAGATGCTTGAAGACTATAAAAATAAGATTGAGGATCTCAAATAAAATTTAACACTAACCACCCCTCTCGAAGTCACAGTTGAAAGGGAACAACAGGAAGCCCTGCAAGTGGAAATGATGGAGAAAGAAGCTAAAAAGGTCTCAAAACTTCTTGACAGGACAACACAACTATGGACAACATTGGAGGAATATGAAAAGGTCTAAAAACTAGACCAGTAAGATGAGGAAATCAACACTACAATTCTAGAGTTGAAGCAGCAACGAAAGGCCATGAGAATTATAGAGTGATTGAAGGGAACATGGGAGATGACGAACCTGCAGAAAAAAATTGAAGATTGTGCAAAATAACAAGCAGGCACTACAATCCTAGTTAGAACCTCTCTAAGAGAAAGTGGCGCAAATATTTGTGTAATTGGAGGAGTAGAAGACAAGTATGGCTCATGATAATTCCAAGAGAGAAGAGTCTCTGAGAGAACACATCACAGTGCAGAGGATATAGGAGGTCATAGAGAAAGTTGTGCAAGATAGAGAAAAAGGGGAAGCACTAGAAGGAAAGTTTCACATCTTCGCAAAGGATGTGCAAGGGGCACACACCACCTCGATGGCTCGGGATGAGCCACATGTCAGTGTTGGGGGTTTTTTGGGTGCAAGCCTATTTTGATAAAGGAAGTATATTATGGGTGTAGGCCTACTTTTGGAGAAGGATTTGGTTTGAGGAAAGACCTATTTTTGGAAAAGAAGATCTAATTTTAGAGAACGTGCAACAAGTGGCAAGAAAGCAGAATGCAGAAAAAGAAGGAAAAGTAGAATGTAGGAGGAAAATAAATATAGCATGCAAGAAGACAAGTGATGTAGGAGAATCATCATCAAGTACACATGGCAGGACGACTTAGCACCTGAGGACCAATCTGGGGTCTCGAATAATAACCAGCACTGGAAATCTTTTGAAGATGATAGAAAACAGTAAAAGGAAATATCACGCACATAGACATAATAAGCACGTGTGACCTGGGAAGTTAACCCTAGTCTCGATGTAACCATAATTAGGTAGCAGTTAGTTTGTTTTCTTTTGTATAAAGAGAGTTTTTGTACACCCAAAAGGGGGCTATGATAGTTTTGGTTGAGACAGTTGTGAGAAAGTAGGAATATCAGAGAAATGATTTTTTTTTTACTTTTACTGTAACCAATTTCTTGATTTTTGAATGAAGATAACAGAAGAAAAATGATCCAATGTATGGTGTGAATATTGTTTGCAATTTCCCTATTGTTGTCAAAATATTTTCAAGAATGAATGAATCTTACTGCAAGCATATGTAGCTTTGAAATGATTGCATAAGAATTAGATCGCTTTTCTTTCTGAGTCGGTGCAAGGTGTACACATAGTCCACAAAGAGTGCATTGATAGGATCTATTTCGACTCATAAAGCTCAGAAGAAATAGCGTAAGATTTCCTTCGTGGGTAGTGCAAAGTGATTGTTGCAAGGTGTGCACAGTCGTCTGCAAGAATCCATATCTTGAGTAAGAACCTACTGAAAGGAGGGCACAGATCCAAAATTCAACTCTATGTCAAACCGACTCTGTAAAGAAGTCAAAGGACAAGAATAGAGGAATTCCAAGAAGGCAGGAAAGAATTCTTTTCAAGAATCTTTAAATCTGAGTTTGACGAATTTCCCGGAAAAGAAATAAGTTCTTGGGAGATCAAAACCTTTGAGGAGATCAAGCTTAAGAGGGATACCACTTTACAAGAAGTGTGGATGAGATCCAAGAAATGGACTCACAGGAAAGACAAAGGCCGAAGCCTTTGAATCTTTTGAAACATCTTCTAAGTCTGAAGAAAGTGTAAGCTCGGGGATAGATATCTATACCATACAATCAACGTCCAGACAATGAGGAGCAAGCGCAGACAAGGAGATATCTCCACTATTTTATCTGAGCACTAGAGGAAATATCTTAATCGTTTGATCAGAGCGCAAAGAAAGGATCACAACTGTTCGATCGGAGTGCCTAAATATCGTAGTAGTCCAATCAAGGTAAAGTGCACTAACATTAAAGCTTTGAAAGTGTATAGGAGAATCAAACTTACAAAGTTCCAAAATCATCGGAACTGTCCATCATCAAGGGGGACACATGGCGAGAGATCAACATTTCACTAACTCGGGACTCAGAGAAGTCAAAGGCTGATTTATAAGAACTTGCAAGTCACAAAATCACGATTTGATCACAGCCATTGATCGAAGGAGGGAGTTGAACCGTAGATCTGGTTTCATCGGGAGTTTCCAACTCGGGAAATCAGAGGTAAGAGTTCTGGGAATTGATGAATTTTGAAATCGTTATTTGATCTGAGACATCAAATCGGGGAAGGATCTGGACCGTTGAATCCTTTCAAATAAAATGAGATATCGAGAGTTCGAATATCGGGAGAACAGAGGCGAGCGATCTTCCAACTTCATGAAATGAGAATTCTCGATACGCGAAAAGCAGATTAGGCCCATTGGATCACTGGGATTGTGGATTATTGATCTGTTAATCAGAACTCGCAAGTTTGGGTTTTAGAAGAACAAGATAGTGGAGAAAACACCTTTTGAGTTAGGTGAACAGTCATAGAGAAAGGTCACATTCGTGAAGGAGAACAGAGGGCTAACATGCACAAGGATCCCATCAGAATTTCAGAAGTCATGAGAGTTGAGGTGACTCATATGCAAAGACCCGATATGCGAAATCGCGATGCACTTTTTGATTAGGTGATTGGTCACATCCTGGTCACGTAAAGAGAGGGGCTTAACCAGGAGGGCTAACGCCTAAATGCATTGAGGTTTTAAAATAATTAAGGAAAATCCTGCGGATTCCATATAACATGTGCCTTAAGGGAAATAGGGCCTATTCATTTGATTGAAGGTCCTTGAGATATGAAAGAGTCAATCAGACTCAGTTTCTTGATCGATCCTAGACCGGTAGGTCATGTAGAGCTTAGGAGAGAAGGGGGGGGTCTGCATCAACAAGCCTAACTGAGATAGGGTTAGGGTTTTTTATAAGGATTGTAATGGGTATAATCCTGTAAAATAGTATAAATAAGAACCTAGGAGGTTTAGAAAGGGGGATGTCAATTAAGGAAAGAAAAGGATTATATCACTTTGCAGGATTGTCAATTGTAATAAGTTGGTCGAAGAGTCAAGTAAGGGAGATTTCTGAGGGTTTGGTCATAGGATGAGGAGCCTAGTTTGATCTAGTCCGCCTCACAGAGGGTTACCACCCTCAATCTTGATTGTATTTCTGAGATGTAATGCATGCAACATAGGATTTTGCAGCAGATTAAATAAAAGGGAAAAGAAGTCAGATCTTTGTGGATGTATCCCCAGGAGGGGGTGAACCATGGTAAAACTTGGGTTCTATGTGATGTTTAATGAATTTTTACTTAATTTTAATGATTGTCTTATGAATGAATGATTAAACTATATGTATCAACATGCATGCACAGAGCTAAAGATGAATAAATCCTATAAATAGTTAAATAATTAACAAGGTTAATCCATAAAGAAGGAAGAACAAAACCACATATCCCCACTCATTCCTAGACTACAAACACATGAGTATTTCAGTCTCCCATAAAATCTATCTCGGGTGATACTGCGTTGTGCACCCTGTGTGCATCGTTTCCTTCTGGTTTACCAGGAGGGACGATAGTTTTTTAGGGTTTTGTTGGAAACCTGTTGAGATCTGAAATTGGGTGAGCCCAAGAAGAGGTAAGAGGAATAAACTTAAGAAACAAGGCCTTAAACAATACGGATAAATCATTGAGTATATGCCAAGAGATGAATATATCATTAAGTAATGAAAAATGGAACATGCTCATGAGTGAAGTAAATATCTTAGGTCATGATATCTCTTCTAGGGAGATTGAAATAGATAAAGAGAAAGTGAACTTAATTAAATACCTATGTAGGTCTCAAAATACAAAATAAGTGAGGAATTTTCTATGCCATGTAGGTTACTACCAAAGTTTCATCAAAGATAGTAAATTGGAGGCCTCCCCATTGTTCACTTTTCTCTCCAAGAACCTAGATTTTGGTTGGACAAAATGTTGCTAAAAAACATCTAAAAAAATCTTAGGCTTCTCTTTTCCTCTCATCTCTTTGGCTTTGTTTCCTAAAGATGGATCCTGTAACGGATTTGAAATGGCGACCAATAAAAAATAACACTATGTATATTCTGAACAATTATGAAGAAAACTCTTACCACATAAATCTTAATCATCAAATAAAATCTTATCTCATCCCCCATGTTTCAAGTTCCCAAGTGGACTATTCCATCTCCAATATATATAGATTCATATAGTAATGAATTACGTGTATTTTTAGGCCAACAAGAAGGCAAGAAATAGATTCTTATAAAATGTATAGATAGAATGAGGTACATGACATTTTACATGCATGTCATGATGAGTCTTATGAAGGACATTATGCTACAGAGAGGACAACTTGAAATATCATAAGATAGATAATATTGTCTTACTATACATAAGGATATTGAATATTATGTCTCCCATTGTGAAGAATAACAAAGGATGGTAAGCCAACAAAGATGGATGAAATTCCATTACAACCCCATGTCTCATATAAACCCTTTTGAAAAATAGGTCTTTGACTTTGTGGGTACCATTGAACCTCATTAAAACCAAAAACATCACATCCTAGTTTTCATTAATTATTTGACCAAGTGGGTAGAAGTAAAGGCCATGAAAAATGCAAATGAATAGAAAGTAGCATTATTCCTACATGAAAATATCATTTCTAGGTTTGGGGTTCCAATAGAAGTTATAATAGATCAATCCCCCCATTTAACTTCTAATATGATTGAAAACCTCATGTAGTTGAAAAAATATACAATAGGAAATCAAATACATACCACCCTAAAGCCAATGGTTGGTAGAAGTTACTAATAAAGAGATGTAAAACATCCTCACAAAAACAATCCACTTGCACTATAAATATTGGAAAAACAAATTTCTTCAGGTTGTATGGGAATATATCACAAATTGAAAAACCTGTTGGACACACCTACCACACTTAGAGGGGGGGG
>SNQJ01S0054327.1:48790-77929 GCA_010110895.2 Picea sitchensis | reverse complement strand
TCAAGGGAATCATATCAATCAATTACTTGACATCAACCAATGACATCAATCAAACCAAACCATTTACATCAATGACATATGATCCAACAATCTCCCAAGTAATCAAACCATTGGCATCAATGACAACATGATCCAACAAAACCGCCATAGCGTTCACACCCTATGAGTTGTTATATGATAAAAAGGAAATGTTCCCATAGAATTTGAGATAAAGAGACTTAAAATATCTTCAACCCTAAATATGGATCTATCTACAACTCAATAATAAATATTACAATAGCTAAATTTATTTGATCAATATAGGTAGTAATCCTTATTTCGCATTGAGTGTTCTGACAAGGTGGCATGCTAATTTTATCAATTCTTATGTCTTCAAAGAAGGATATTGGGCCCTTCCCTATGAATCAATATTTAAATACTTTAAACAAAAACTAAATACTATATGCATAGGTCCATGTTATGGGACTTATCGGTAAATGCGGACATAAACAGATCTCCCTAGATCCACCTAGATCTAGAAAAAAACAAAACAGGACATGGTGCTTTCCCTAAGATCAAATCATTGAAATTACTATCAAACGAAAGATAAGCGACATACCATTTAAATATTTCTTTCTCTTGTCGTCAACTTCCTAGCTCCACTTCAGTGCTCCTGTGATATCAGATCTGCAAGAAAACACAAGCCAACCGAAGTGAAAGCAATATAGAATACTCAAAGAGAACCTATGTATGTGACAAGGGAATCATACAATAAAATGAGATGAGTTTTATGGGAAAGAAACATATCACTGTATTATATAATAATGAAAGTGGAGATTACAACCAAAGCCTTGATGCTGCAAGGTCCCATTCCAATGACCCTTTCCTCCAACACACACAATTTCTCCAAACTTGAATGAAGAAGATCCACAATGACTTGATGAACTGAACTGAAGCTCTCAAGAATGACCCAATGCATAATTCTCCATACAATCTTAGCCAATTCAACCTTCATTAACCTTTAAATCAACCTTCATTAACCTTAGCCTTTTCCATGAGAAATCCCTCTTTATATAGGGGAAAGAGAGATGGTTGAAGAGATTAAAATGATCCCAAAAAATCAGAGAAGCAAGTAGGATCCCAACCATACATATTCCACCTCATCTTCTAGAAGATTCCCTTCTAGAACTTTTATGAAGTTTGACCTGTTCTTAGCTTGTTTTGACATCGTCGCACCCTAGATTTAGGGCATCCTGCAGAGACATCGTAAACCAGCTTTAGGGAAGAGGGCGATGACCAGTCATCATGGCACCCTACTTATGGTGCATTGTGCGACGACCCTCCTTAATAAGGTTTTTGGAAGAAAAAGCCAGTCACCTTTCTCATGAAGATAGGCTCTTTTGGGAACATGAACACATGCTTGTCAATGGATCATTAATATGACCAAAATAATGTGTAACAGAATTCCCCCCAAAGTATGAGACTAGAACTCGTGACAGCCGAAATACTTTGTAAAATGTGTGTGTGTCGAAAATAAGGAGCGCATCAGTCGGGAACCTGCAAATAGTCAAGCATCATCATAATAATATACCTTTTTCAGAGGTATGAATTCCCAAACTAAAATTCCAAAAATATCAAATGAGTCATGGCCACTTAAATATACACCGTGGATCCATGTCAAGGTCAATCGACATAGACACCCATAACACAATGTGGATCTATGCTCTAAAAAATTCAAATTTGGAAATAGCCACGAGACATACAAAGTGGATCTATGCATCAATACAAATCATGAATACTCCATCACAACCTAGACTAGAATGGGGTGATCTAGGGTCTTCAATTCCGTCGTCCCTAGGTACGGATCTAACCATGTGATTACAGGTGTTGAAGTCGAACATGGTAGAAACCACTTGATTACCTATCAATGATGAAAATAGTTAACAAGTGCGAGGGAAATCACCATTGATGTCAATGACTCCCAAGGTATCCCAATACAATCCAACGAATATGAATAAATGAGTTGAAGTTGAACACTTGATGCAATCTCCCAATCAGGGGTCAATGATGTGAACCTACTGTTGAAAGCGATGAAACCTGCCATTGAGGCATGCAAGCCCTAAGGTACTAAATTATTTCTAAGTCTTGTTCCTGGATAATGAGATGAAGTCGATAGGAAAAGACTCATCACAAGAGGGCCTTGATGTATCCCCCATCAATGACATGAAATAGGTAACAGATGTGAGGTAGATCAGGGAATGAGGTGTTTTGAAACTAACAGAGGGAAGGCCGACATGGTAGAAAATTTATAACTGTAAATGGTCGACTCAATAGGAGGCTTATTAAGGTTAGACTTCTCTCGAACATATGAGTGACACGACAATGGTGTTGGAAGCACTTACTCAAGGAGGACCCAACATATGGACATGTAGATGGTCAAATGAGATATAGATGGATTTTCCAACCCGGATTCAATGATGAAGGGGGGTGTCATGTTCAAGAGAGACTATTACTACCACTAACGCGGATGCAGACACACATTTCTTTTCCAAAACTTCCCCCACCATTTTTAGCGAGTACCTCTTTATTTTTATGCAAGCTTGAGGAGGATAACATATGCTTGTTGATGTAATCTCATCCTTCAGACAAGTCCATCGGTGTATGTTTAACGAACCCTAAGAAGGAGTGGTTCGATCTCAGATGGGTCTTTCAACACTTTTTTAACGAGTCCAAAGAGATAAAACTCGGGGGTTTTCATGTTTAGAGAGTCTGAAAAACACTTAAAGAGGACTCCACAAGTTCCTTTTTTGTAAGTTAATTCAATGAGACTGAAAAAGTGATAAGTTACCTCTCATCAAATGTTTTCTTCAAATACTTTTATGAGTGTCAAAATAACAAGGTCGCTAGGTAATATTTTCATGTTTAGAGAGTCTGAAAAGATCTTAAAGGAAACTCCATGGGGGTTCATTTTTCGTATAACCTTTATGAGTCCGAAAAAGTGACAAAAGTATACTCGGTTACATTCTCATTGATTTACGAGCATGAGAAAGAACAAAACCTAAGCTCAGAGTTTTTCCTAAAAAACTCTAAAAGGATTTGTACATGTGACAAATGTATAAAAGCAAACCCAAAAAATGTACCCATGTTCAATATTCCACTCCTAGATTTATCACCTACGAAAAATAAAACACTTGTGACACCATTTGAAGTCTAGGGTTTGGGAAAAATACATAAAATAATATATGAAAAATGAAATGGAAAAGTAAAAAGTTAATAAAATGGGGTAAAAACCTATTTTACCATTTTATTGTTACTCCACCCAAACTTTGTTCCAAAAACCCTCTTTTTACCTCAAACTTCCGTTGCAGATCATGAGAGGCGCGGTTGATCATTTGGCGAACGGTCTCCGCAGGACATGTAATTTTCACCTCCTTCAACTTTTCATGGATTCATTTTTACTTTTCATTGGTTAGAAGTGTTCTTTTAGGTTGCATTTTGTAGGGTACCTGCGCCAGAGGTCATTGTAGATGCCCTGTATCATTCCCTGTGATGACCTAGGTTCATCGCAAGTGACCTTTAGGCTTTAAGCTACAGTGCGATGACCCCGCACAGTATGGGCTAGCTAGCTTGTGACATGCGCAATGTAAAAATTCTTTTAAGATGATTATGCCAATGAAAAGTGTCCAGGAGAAATATGAAGATGCTAATGCCTCTTTTATGTTCCATTTCAAGTTTTCTACAGTAAAGATGTTGGAATGGCTGGAGAGGGAGAATGAGGACGAAGATTACTTTGTCAGGAATGACCCCAGAATGATAAATTCCCTTTGGTAGTGTGGAATACTAAAATTATTCAAGGTCCAGGGCATGAGGACCTAATTGAGTTTGCTCAAATACTTAGTCCATATGTGGGACATAGACCAGTAGGTATTCTTTGTGGGGGCTCACATCATTGAGATAGATATCGAGGATATCTACTTTTTGACTGGGTTGTCTCGTCAAGGGGCTCGAGTCACACTAACAGGTAGCAGAAGAGGTGGTGAGCCTATGAGCCATTATGTCAGCACACATTGTGTTCCAGGTGTTGAGAGACATAGCGAAAAGGTCTCTATCTGAGACATCTGTGACTTACCTCTATGAACTATCTTATACGCCATCGCACATATGGTGGGGAGAACAACTCCCCATATGACCCTTCAGAGAGATTTCCAGTATGAACTAGAATGCATGGAGCCCAGAGTTTTTAACTAGAGTGATGGGGTTCTTAGAAGCATGAAGAAACAGGTTACCAAGTGTAGGAGGGGTGACTTGAAAAAATTCGGATACAGATCAATTTTGGTGTCCTTATTCCTGGAGAGGGTTCCAAACTTGTGCCTACAGGTAGAGTGGGGCATACCGAGCCCACAAGATCCACAAATGAAGAAGTGGCGTGACCTCATGGCATGACATGTGACTGGTCCTATCATCAGGTATAATGACATTTTCTTTGATTGACTGAGGCCCCAAATGCTTATGGTAGATGACTACACATATGTCGTCTTAGAATTTAGAGGTGATCTGGAATTGGTTCTTCCTGAAGGTTCTCAATGGGGGAACATAGGTAAGAAGTACATTTTTTTTTTTACAATGTTTTTGTAATTTTTAAATATGAAATTTTTCTATGTATTTTATCTGATGACTAATCAAAAACTCTTTGATGATGCAGATGTGGGACCTCATCGACCTCCAGTTTCATCTCCCATTCATAGGTGAGGGGAGAGAGTCAAGGTAGAAGGATTAGCCATAGTTGACTACGAGGCTATAGAGAAAAACTTGAAGGGGCTGACAATGGACATCCTAGATGTCTCCATTGATGAGATCTCGAGGCGTTATTAGCCCCATACAATAGGTGTGTCCGTATCTATCGGTCGACTGCTCCATAGAGTAGCACGAGAAGTGACTTACCTCTCATGATCTGCAACATGAACATGAACACATGAACACATTATTGTCAATGGATCATTAAGATGACCAAAATAATGTGGAACATAATTCCCCCCAAAGTATGAGGCTAGAACTCATGACAGCTGAAATACTTTGTAAAATGTGTGTGTGTCGAAAATAAAGACCGCATCAGTTGGGAACCTACAAACAGTCAAGAATCATCATAATAATATACCATTGTCCGAGGTATGAATTCCCATACTCAGATTCCAAAAATATAAAATGAGTCACGGCCACTTAAATATACACTGTGGATCCATGTCAAGGTGAATCAACATAGCCACCCATAACACAATGTGGATCTATGCTCTAAAAAATTCAAATTTGGAAATAGCCACGAGACATACAAAGTGGATCTATGTGTCAATACAAATCATGAATACTCCATCGCAACCTGGACCAGAATGGGGTGATCTAGGGTCTTCAATTCCGTCATCCCTAGGCACAGATCTAACCATGTGATTACAGGTGTTGAAGTCAAACATGGTAGAAACCACTTGATTACCAATCAATGATGAAAATAGTTAACAAGTGTGAGGGAAATCACCATTGATGTCAATGACTCTCAAGGTACCCCAATACAATCCAAAGAATGTGAATAAATGAGTTGAAGTCGGACACTTGATGAAATCTCTCAATCAGTGGTCAATGATGTGAACCCACTATTGAAAGCGAAGAAACCTGTCATTGAGGCATGCAAGCTCTAAGGTACTAAATTATTTCTAAGTCTTGTTCCTGGATAACGAGTTGAATTCGATAGGAAAATACTCATCATAGGAGGGCCTTGATGTATCCCCCATCAATGACATGAAATAGGTAACAAATTTGAGGTAAATCATGGCATGAGGTGTTTTGAAACTGACAAAGGGAAGGCCAACATGGTAGAAAATTTATAACTACAGATGGTCGACTCAATAGGAGGCTTATTAAGGATATACTTCTCTTGAACATATGAGTGAAATGACAATGGTGTTGGAAGCACTGACTCAAGGAGGACCCAACATATGGACATGAAGATGGTCGAATGAGATATAGATGGATTTTCCAACCTAGATTCAATGATGAAGGGGGGTGTCATGTTCAAGAGCAACTATTACTACCACGAGCATGGATGCAGACACACATTTCTTTCCCAAAATTTCCTCCACCATTTCTGGAGAGTACCTCTTTATTTTTACGCAAGCTTGAGGAGGATAACATATGCTTGTTGATGTAATCTCATCCTTTGGATGAGTCCCTCGGTGTATGTTTAACGAACCCTAAGAAGGAGTGGTTCGGTCCCATATGGGTCTTTCAATATTTTTTTAACGAGTCCAAAGAGATAACACTCGGGGGTTTTCATGTTTAGAGAGTCTGAAAAACACTTAAAGAGGACTCCACAAGTTCCTTTTTTGTAAGTTAATTCAATGAGAACGAAAAAGCGATAACTTACCTCTCATAAAATGTTTTCTTCAAATACTTTTATGAGTGTCAAAATAACAAGGTCGCTAGGTAATATTTTCATGTTTAGAGAGTCTAAAAAGATCTTAAAGGAAACACCATGGGGGTTCCTTATTCGTATAACCTTTATGAGTCCCAAAAAGTGATAAAAGTATACTCGGTTACATTCTCATTGATTTACGAGCATGAGAAAGAACAAAACCTAATCTCGGAGTTTTTCCTAAAAAACTCTAAAAGGATTTGTACATGTGACAAATGTATAAAAGAAAACCCAAAAAATGTACCCGTGTTCAATATTCCACTCCTAGATTTCTCACCTGCAAAAAATAAAACACTTGTGACACCATTAGAAGTCTAGGGTTTGGGAAAAATACATAAAATAATATATGAAAAATGAAATGGAAAAGTAAAAGGTTAATAAAATGGGGTAAAAAACTATTTTACCATTTCATTGTTACTCCACCCAAACTTTGTTCCAAAAACTCTCTTTTTACCTCAAACTTTCGTTGCAGATCACAAGAGGCACGGTTGATCATTTGGCAAATGGTCTCCACAGGACATGTAATTTTCACCTCCTTCAACTTTTCATGGATTCATTTTTAATTTTCATTGGTTATAAGTGTTCTTTTAGGTTGTATTTTGTAGGTTACTTGCGCCCGAAGGTCATTGCAGGCGCCCTGTATTGTTCCCTGCGATGACCCAGATTCATTGCAAGTTACCTTTAATCTATTGTGCAATGACCCCGCACTATACGGGTTAGCTAGCCTATGACATGCGCAAAGAAAAAATGTTTTTAAGATGATTATGCCAATGAAAAGTTTCCAAGAGAAATATGAAGATGCTAATGTCTCTTTTATGTTCCATTTCAGGTTTTCTACAATGAAGATTTTGGAATGACTGGAGAGGGAGAATGAGGATGAAGATTACTTTGTCGGGAATGACCCGGGAATGGTAAATGCCCTCCAGTAGTGTGGACTACTAAAATTCTTCAAGGTCTAGGGCATGAGGACCTAGTTGAGTTTGCGTGAATACTTAGTCCATATGTGGGACGTAGAACAATAGGTATTATTTGTGGGGGATCACATTGTTGAGATATATATCGAGGATATATACTTTTTGAACGAGTTGTCTCGTCGAGGGGCTCGAGTCACACTAATAGGTAGCAGAAGAGGTGGTGAGCCTATGAGCCATTATGTCATCGCACATTGCATGCTAGGTGCTAAGAGACATAGTGGAAAGGTCGTTATCCAAGACATTCGTGACTTACCTCTACGAACTATCCTATACACCATCACACATATGGTGGGGAGCACAGCTCCCCATATGACCCTTCAGAGAGATTTCCAGTATGTGTTGGAATGCATGGAGCCATGAGTTTTTAACTGGAGTCATGGGGTTCTCAAAAGAATGAAGAAATAGTTGACCAAGTGTAGGAGGGGTGACTTGAAACAATTCAGATACAGATCGATTTTGGTGTCCTTCTTCCTGGAGAGGGTTCCAAACTTGTGCCTACATGTAGAGTGGAGCATACCGACCCCACAAGATCCATGAATGAAGAAGTGGCGTGACCTCATGGGACGACATGTGACTCGTCCTATCATTAGGTATAATGATGTTTTCTTTGATTTACTGAGGCCCAAGATGCTTATGGTCTATGACTACACATATGTCATCTTAGTCTTCAAAGGTGATCCAGAATTGGTTCTTCCTGAAGGTTCTCAATGGGGGAACATAAGTAAGAAGTACATTTTTTTTTACAATGTTTTTGTAATTTTTAAATAAGAAATGTTTTTATGTATTTTATGTGTTTTATCCGATGACTAATCAAAAAATATTTGATGATGCATATGTGGGACCACATCGACCTCCAGGTTCATTTCCCATTCAGAGGTGAGGAGAGAGAGTCAAGGTAGAAGGATTAGCCGTAGTTGACTACGAGGCTATAGAGAAAAACTTGAAGGGGATGACAGTGGACATCCTAGATGTCTCCATTGATGAGATCCCGAAGCGTTATTAGCGCCATACAGTAGGCGTGTCCGCATATATCACACATTTTCACAACGCCCTCCACATTTCATGGAACCACCATTGGCAATCATGATTTGGAAATTTTTGATGGCATGGATGTAGCAATGAGTTTTTTGGGCAATGCAGTCATGAATAAAATTATGGGTGCTGCCACTATCAACCAAAATGATGACCTTTCGATGCTTGATGTAATCGATTAGCTTGAGGGTTTGGGGAGCGGAGAATCCAGTGAGAGCTTTGAGGGAAATGACTGGTTCTACTTCGGGAGGGTCTGAGGGAGGGGTTATGTCAGTGGTTTCAGGTGATTCAGACATAGAGGGACTTTCTTCATATTCTTTCGAAATATCCTCAGAGATGGCCATAAAAATATTTTTTTCTTTACACTTGTGGCCTGAGAAATATTTTTCGTCACAGTTATAACAAAGGCCTTTGAGTTGGCATTCATCCATTTCAGCCCGGGTCAATTTTTGGATCTTTAATGGAGCAAAGGGAGCAGTGGGATTTATTGGTTTAGGGTGAGGGATGAAGGAGGGTTTACGGTTTTGAGAAGATACAACCTGTTGTGCTTCTTTATCTCTTTTGGTAGCCTCCACCCAACTCTCAGGCCGAGCCATGAGGACATGGGCCCGAATTTCATCCGTGAGGTTGTTGATAAAACACTCTCAAGAAAATGCATCAGACATGCCCTCTGTTCTAAAATCCAGGTGTTCAAAGGCAGCTATAAAGTCTTCCATTGTTCCTAATTGTTTCAGCTTTGTCAAATGACCCAAATGGTTGGTGTCAATGTCAAAGCATTCATAAAGATCTGCCACAAATTGTGTCCAAGCAATATCCCCTTGACGCGAATTTTTTCTCCATTGCCAATGTTCTTGATCTAGATGGAGAACACCATACAAGAGTTTGGACAAGTCATCTGTAATGTTGTATAAAGAGAAGTAATTTTCCATTTGGGTTACCCAACTAGTGGGGTCCAAGCCATCAAATTTTGTCACATCCACCCGTGGAAGGCGTAGGTCACGTTGAAAGTGATGGTTCTGCAAGGTATGGGAATGAGAGGAATGGTCACCTTTAATATGTGGGGGTGAGAAAGAGGAAGGGTTATCTGTAGGGATATGTAGTTTGGTGAAAAGTGTCGAAAATACTGATTCAAGTTGGGTGGTGAGGCCTTGTTTGATTTCACCCATTGAGGATTGCATGGTTGTATTGATGGCGACAACATTGGCACTGAGTTGTTTCACTTCTTGTTGGGTCTCAATGAGACCAGATTACAAGGTGTTGAAGCGAGCTTCCAAGTCTTAGCTACGAGTATGGGCCATGAGTATGGGGGAACTGAAAAGGGGCGGGCAAGGAAAAAAAAAATTGCCGAAAAAATGATATGGATGAATGTGATAAGGGTGAAGAGGTGAATCCAATGGAATAGGTCTGAAATAATGGTGAAAACATTTCCAGTTTTTTTTTTTTTATGGATTTATACTCCGATCTAAAGAATACTGTAGAGAGGAAATGCCCAAATGCTTAAAAAAAAAGAAATGTGTATTTACTTGGCAACTCAAACACATTTGTGTGGCAATAGATCTTGTCTTTTTTAATTTGTTTATGTTTCTGTCCCCAAGGGTTAGGTATTCTAGGGTCCTACAGACAAGGTTTTGCCTTGTGCTATATCTCTCTGATATATGTGCGGGATCCAACAGTATTACTCAGCCAAATATCTCAGGGCACTAACTAAGGAGGATAGACCATACCCTTAGCCATACTACCCGACTACCCAGGTACTAGAGAGTATCTTCCTGAGTGTTGTTCTCAGTGACACTATAGCAATCAGGCGGCCGATAGGTTTATCTAAAGAGGGCTTTAGGTAATCTAGGTCGATCCGTACACAGTTGATGTCTGATGCGCTACCACTCGAAGGGGTACCAACATGGGTTACAAGGGTGGCCAACAGATGTGCTCTTAAGTACCACTTGTATTTCCTACTTGTATGAATCCCTCAACTGTGGGTTTATGCGCGTAACGACATATCTTTGTGGCTTAAAGACATCGGAACACGTCTCTACCCTGAAAAAAAAATTAACCCACACCTTCTGCCGAGGAAAGTGCTCTGATACCACTTGTAATATACCAGATATAAAATGTATGCAGAACAGAAATAAAATCCTAGTAATGGCAGAATAATAGCAATATAACCAAAACATTCACCACAATAACACTAAAATGATATAAGAATAACAACAAAAATAGCACTTTGAATCTGAAAGCAATGTTCACGGGCCTCTTTGAGGGGGAAACCTCCAATTAAGTAGAGCTCTATTACAATAATATCCAAGCTAGGGTTCTCATACCCTCGACTCCTATTTATACTAAAAAGAAGCATCTAGAGGAAGATCTTTCTAGAAGCGAAAGTTTCTATTAGGTCTTCTTACATCCGCCTTATTATATTTTATTAAAAGGGATTATTAATATTGACCTTTATTACATCCGAATATATTGTTCTACCTATGTGCGGGTTAGGACCCTAATAGGAAGTCGCGTGTTATTGCGAGAAAAAACCTAGATGTTATATTTGTACATGAAGCCATGTGATTCACATTTTTGACATTTTGGTCTTCGGAAAAAAATACTTTTGTAAAAACTTTTATCGTTATATATATATGAGTCTTCTATCAACTTACTTGTTGTATATACAAAGTGTTATTGGATTTTATAAATTTCTCAAATATTTGTCTAACACATAATTAGCCAATGCATCTGTTAATGTATTTATACATCTAGGAATGTGTTGATATTTTATGTAATCAAAATGACGTTCCAAGAGGCGAATTCGTAAATATACCCTTAATAGTGTAGGACTTCGAATTGAGTAGATGTTACTCAACTATAGGACTACTAACTGTGAATCGAGTCGTACAACGAGATGACAGATTCCAAGAGACACAATGTAGGTCAGTAATTCGATGACTGCACTATATTCCATGATATTGTTAGTTGCATGACCAAGGCAAACACCATGTAGACTAATCAATTCATTCATAGGTACATAGATTGCCCAAGAAACAGATGCTAAGTTCTAAGTATTGCAACTAGCACCATCAACAAAACCAAGGAAGGGTAGTGAAGACACCAACATCTGAAAACCAAGCACGATGCAAGGTAAGCAGCTCAGGGATGAAATCAAACAACGAAAAAACACACAATAGTATGATACACTAAACGTACAAGAACTCATGCAAAAATGACTTAAGAATAGTACTTCTTTAATTAAATCCCATTTCAGGGTTCACTCAAAGGGATTCCATCATAATCAACTAGCTCATAAGCTCCCTTCTCCAACAAATGTTTAACAATGTAAGGACCTCGCCACATGGCTTCAAATTTATCGGCCCCTAGCAAATTACGATCATGTTCATAAAGGAGAACAAGATCACCCTCAGAAAAAATACGTGGCTTGACATGTTTGTCATATTGGGCTTTAACACGTTTCTTCTAGGTTTCAATAACTAGGGTGACATCGGGATGGGTTTCGTCTAATTGCATTAAATATAGAATATTCTCTTCTTTGACAGAGGTATTCGGGAGAAGTTCAACGGCTAGTTTCAAAGATAGTATTTCACATTCAATCGACAAGACAACCTCGATACCATAAGCTAGCTGGAAAGGTGTAAATCCTGTGGCAGACTTGACAGATGTCCAATATGCCCATAATGCTGAGAAAAACATCGCGTGCCAACCTATCTTATGAATTCCTATCATCCGTCGAAGAATAGTAACGATAACTTTGTTGATTTCTTCAACCTGGCCATTGGCCTGTGGGTAATATGGGGTTGAGTCTTCATGGCAAAGAACCAACTTTTCAGTAAGTTCAAACATCATAAAATTTCGAAAATGGCTACCTTGATCAGTAATGATAGCTTGAGGAACACCAAACCGAGTAATGATGTGATTGAATATGAGCAATATTGTAGTTTTCCCAGTGTTATCAAATGTAAGCATCTCTTCGACCCATTTAGTGAAGTAATCCATAGCTACAATGATGTATCCATGCCCCCCAATCAAGTGAGGGTTACATGTCAAGAAGTCAATGCCCCATTTGGCGAATGGACCAATGGAAACTATAGGATGTAAAGGAGTAGGATGAGATATTATCTTGTTATTATAAGTTTGGCAAGCATGGAATTTCTAGACAACGGTAATGCAATCCTTAAATAAAAAAGGATAGAAATAATCCGCTCATAACATCTTTTGGGAAGTGGCATACCCAGTCATATGACCACCACATGCTCCAAAGTGACAGTCATTCAAAGATTTCTCGGCTTCTTCATAAGTGATATGTCATCAGAAAATGGATTCAATACTATGACGATAAAGGGTATCATCAAGAATGATGTATGGTTGATGTTGATAGCATATGCGACGATGAACTGTGCTAGAGATATTGGGACGAAAAGTTTGATTATGGAGATATATAATGATATCTCCATACCATATGTCATCAAAACTAATCAGAAAAAGGGATTCATCACGAAAGGAATCCTCTGCCACATTTTTTGTCTTAGTGGAGGGAAGGTCACATATCAATTCAGTGAAAACCAAAGATTTATTAGACTTAGCGCGTTCAAAATGTAAGTCAAACTATTGGAGGATAACTATCCATTTGGAGTACTTGCCCCCTAGAAATTGTCGTGTAAGGATGTGTTGCATACGGTTGCAATCAGAAATAACAATGGTTCTATGTAATAGGATATAATGACGAAACCATTGGATAACTTGAAAAACTACTAAGTCCAGTTTCTCCACATGTAGGTATTTGGTCTCGGTAGTCGTAAGACTCCGACTCAAATAGTATATCACATGTTCATCATGGGAGTCATCCTCTTGGACTAATACCATGGCAATGGTAGAGTCTAAAGCAACTAAATAGAGGAAGTAATCCCAGCTATAGTCAAGGCGAAAAAATAATGGTGTATGGGTTAAGGCAAGTTTCAAAGCTTCAAAGGATTTGTCTGCAGTATCGTCCCATACGAAATCGTAACCTTTATTGAGTAGCTGGGTAAATCCTTTCGTCAGTTCAGTATAATTGGGGATGAAATGATGCAAAAAGTTTGCCTTCCCTTGCAAACTTTGGATCTGACGTAAAGTGGAAGGAGGAGGTAGATTAAGGATAGCCTCAACCTTAAAGGGGTCTACACAGATCCCATGTATCGACACAATAAAAACAAGAAAATGGTTGGACTCCACACAAAAAATGCATTTATG
The DNA here is from genome assembly GCA_010110895.2 of Picea sitchensis. NCBI lineage: Eukaryota > Viridiplantae > Streptophyta > Pinopsida > Pinales > Pinaceae > Picea > Picea sitchensis. The sequence continues at coordinate 64,252 of SNQJ01S0054327.1, read as the reverse complement.
TGGGTTTAAGCAGATACGATAATAACGATAATGTACACAAATGGCCCTCAAATATGTCAAGTGATCTTGACGACACATGGAATGCGTCGGTATGTCATCAAGATAGGGTTTCACAATGTGCTTAATATCATGGAAAGCATAAGACATAGCACGCTAAAAATTTGCGCCAAAGTTGTTGAGACCAAAGGGTAATTTCCGGTAAGCAAAGGTTCCCCAATGGAAAATGAAAGCGGTATTGTGTTGGTTCGTGGGTAGAATTTTAATTTGATTATAACCGGATAAACCATCCATTAAAGAGAATATTTCACTGATGGCACCATCGTCGACGATCTGGTCAATGAAAGGGGTCGAGTAATTGTCCTTAGGAAAATCCTTATTTATGTCCCTATAATCTACACAGACGTGGATGGTACCTTGTTTCTTATTCACTGGAACTATATTGGATACCCAATCAGTCAAAGCCACAAGATAAATAAATTCGTCTTTAAGATTTTTTTAAACTTCAAGCTTGATAGCAGTAGCTTTGTGTGGGTGCACTGGGTGAAGTCTCTGCCGAACAGGTTTAGCGTCTGGGTATGTCTTAATCTCATGGACAATGAGATCATGATTGATACCTGGAATCTCTTCGTAACTCCAAGAGAACATGTTGTTGAACTCTTGGGAAAGGGATTTATACTCATGGACCNAAACTTCAAGCTTGATAGCAGTAGCTTTGTGTGGGTGCACTGGGCGAAGTCTCTGCCGAACAGGTTTAGCGTCTGGGTATGTCTTAATCTCATGGACAATGAGATCATGATTGATACCTGGAATCTCTTCGTAACTCCAAGAGAACATGTTGTTGAACTCTTGGGAAAGGGATTTATACTCATGGACCTTGTCAATAGAACAAGAGGCTCCAATATGAACATTCTCCATGACTCTGGTTTTAATGGATATGTCGAGAAGGACGGTAGGTGAAATTTTGTTCAATTTCCTTTCGTATAAAACATAATGTGATGACTCAGGAACTTAAGAAATAACAACGGTCGACGAAGTCGAAATCCATTGGTAACTCTCAATGGTGTCACATTCTAGAAAGAGAATAGAGTGATGATGCCCATCGTCCCAGGGAGTTTCTTCTATAGACATGAATGACATGATCATATCATCAGTAAGAAAGATCACATGAAATGGATGAGGAGATGAACCACAAAGAGAAGGAGAGGAGGGTGTTGTCGATTGAATATCTTGGTAAGCGGATTTGACCAGACTTAAAGGAATGAGGTTGTCATAATGAAGGTGATAACCAGGGTTAGGTACTACCCATGGGTCATATGACGCAGGATTTTCACGAACAGTGGTTGATATCATGTTAATAGAGGCAGCAAAAGGGGGGGAAATTTTAGGTGGTGGGATTGGAAATGTACCCATCAAAGTAGAATCTTTCAAAAGACCCACTCAGACATTCTCGTAACTAGGAGGTGTGTTCAAGATGAAGGAAACGTTTCTAGTATGGGAATCAAAATTAAATAAGACCTGTTGGTCAATAATAACGACCTTTCCTTGGTGCGGGAAACATAACACGTAGAAAAGGGTAGACACAACTTCACGCATGGAATCAATCCAGCTACGGCCAAGTAAAAGGTTATAATCAAGAGGTGCATCGAAGACCTCAACCTCAACATTGACCGACTTACCTTCCAACATAATAAAAAACGAGGGAAGAACATCATAAGGTTTAAATTCTATACCATTGAAGGCCTTAAGTGTATTGTGTGATTCAGTGAGAGTAGGAGAGCCAATGGATTTCCAACAAGTGAAGGACATGATGCAAGTCAAGGCTCCTTCATCAATAACAGTTCTGTAGATATTCTTGTTTTCAACAACAACTTCTATCTGGAATGATAATTGAGGAGGAAGAATTGGAACTTGATCTTCCAAGTCAAAGATTATGAGGTTAGTGTCTATGGGGTCAATTCCACTGATGGCCTTTAACAGTGCCTTTAGTTTAGTAGGAAAACTTTGAAGGAATTTGAGAGCTAACATCGCAGAGGGTTCTTGCGCAAGATCTTCTACAATAATATAGTTTTGTGCAACACGAGCTTGAGGGTTGAACGTAGACTTTCGAACAATGCCCTTGAGAGGAGAGCAAAGAATTGTATCGAGACCCAGTCTTTCGAGATGAAGAGGATTGTTGGGAGTTGAAGTCGAGGGAGAAGGTTGAACTAACGAAGTTGGTATATCATCAACTTTCTCCTTTGACAAAGAGTAATATTTGGCTCGAGTTGTGATTGCAACTTCATTATTTTTAGAATCACCAATACACATAAGGACGTAGGAAGAGGTAGAAAGGGTAGATTGGTCATGGATGACAAGTTCAGATTGCTTTTGAGAAGGGAAATGTTGTGACAAAACAGAAGGTGTAGAAGGTTTTTCGGTCCCTTGGAGGAACTTAGTAACCTCGACACGTCTTGGACAATATTTCGTGTAATGATCATCACCACAGATAAGGCAGGGGTAACGAGGCTTATGTTTGTCTTTCTCATCAGCAGTTTGTGTTTTGGCTTTATCAGATTGTGAATTATTATTCTTGTCCTCCTTATTCTTACCCTTTCCCTTCTTTTTATTTGGGTTTCTCCTGGCAGGCGTAGATTGAACAGAATTAACTTCAGTTGTCTTAATGGTGGAAGGAGTAGGAGTAGGATTACTTTGTGCATTGGAATTATTATATTTGGGATTGGTGTGACTGACGGGTGAAGATTGGGTCTCACCCTGGAAGGTTCCAATCACACCATCAGCAACATGAAAGGTTGTTGGAGATTTTGGGGTAGGGTTTGTGGAAGGATGAGAAGTGTCAGGGATCAAATCGTAAAGTGTTCTCGTTTGCGAATAAACGAGATCGAGATATTGAGAACAACGAATCACCTTCTCTTCAGTGAAAACACCACCCATGGTGACATCACAAGAAATGGGTCCAATGAGTGATTTGGTAAACTACTCGGCTAATATTTTATCAGGAAGAGGAACTTTGATTAAACGTCTTCTCTTCCTCCACTTATGGATGTGATCAGAAATATGAGTGGACGAGGATTGCTTGAAAGAACTCAAAATTTTGGTTCCCGTCTCGTATCGAATGGGTAACTAGTAATGTGTCAAAAAGGCCATGGATAGTGTGTTAAATTCATTAAAGAAACCTCAAGGTAACTCGATGTGCCATTTTTCTATCAAACCTATGAAAGTTCATTGGAAAAATCATATTATGATGGAGTCATCCATAAAGGAATTGGATCAACACCATAGATGAAAAGTCATAACATGATTATTAGGATCTTCTCCTGCTGGACCGTCAAAATTGGGAATTTTGGACAATAACTTGGTCGGTATAATGGGCCAATGAGCAGAGTGTAAGATAGGATCATTCAGAATCCTATACAAATCAGGTAAATCCAAAGTGGATAGGAAAGGAAACTGTCGGTTCACTTGTGGAAACTGGTACTTTTGAGGAGGAAGTCCCATAGGTATACCAGTAGGACCGTAAGAAGTCTGAAAATAATTAGACAGTACCGACAGACTCGGCTGCAGAGGATTTTGGGACATGTAGCCTACAAGATTGGGTTGGGTAGAGGGGTTCCCTTGGTAAGGGGAAATAGATTGAACGCCCTGACCCTAAGTGGGATTCAGGGAAACTGGATATGGTTGACCGAATTTGGGGGGTACAAAAGAGTTAAATTGAGGATGTTTCCCCCCATATGGTTGTGGATTTCCTTGGGCATGGAGGTTCCAAAGGTGGGGTTGTAATCCAGGTACGTTCTTTCCATACAGTGGGTTATGGACTCCAACCTGAGTTTTCCCCCTAAGTTGAGGTTATGCCACAATTTGAATTTGACCCCCAGATTGAGGTTTTCCCCAAGCTTGAAGTTGGCCTCCAATAGGAATCTGCTAACCAGAAGTGAATGAGTGACTAGTGCCTCCAAATGGATTGGAGCCACTAGGGCCATATCCTCCAAGAAAAGATGGATGAGACCCTCCAGAGAGGATCTGGGTAGGTGTAGGAACAAAACCAGTAGCAACATTATACCCAGGAGGAATAAAAAGTATGGATGGAACCTGGGTAGGGATAGAAACAGAAACATTCAAAGATCTATACCCAGGGGGAAGTGATGGATTGAGTCTATATGGAATTGGTGTCCGAATCAGAACTTGGGAGATGACCACATTTTCGGTAGGAATCGTGGTTGCTTGCAGGACCATAGTAGAATGGGCCATATGAAGAATAGGGATCGAGTGAGAACCAATCAATATTTGGTCTAAAATGGTGGTGACCCTATTGGTAGTGCCAGTAAAATCGTCTAAAGGTACCGTATAGGTGACAGATGTCCCAGGCACTTGTGATGCCATAGGTCAATCATCACTTGCTCCTAGGTTACCATATAGATCATGTAATTTCAAAGGGATAGAACCAAATCTATAAGTTCCAATAGTGCGATACGGGGTCCTAAAAGATTCACCTTGAAAAAGTGTATTCTCTACTCCAGATCCTGCGTTAGGTCCGATAGGTGCTTCAAAATTTTCATCAACAACTATTTCTCCAGATGAGCTCATCCAAAGCATACATGGATTTTGTAAAACACTCAATAACAGATTGGGAGTTAGAAATATTCCAAGGATTCCAAACCAATATGGAATCCCTCTAAAGAGTGTGTGCTTCCAACTTCCAAAGTAACTTCATGATCCACCACACCCTCAGGAGGGTCGTCTAGTGAATTAGGAGGAAAGGGTTGGTAATCTTTAATATTTTTCGGGGCTATCACTTGCACGTGAATGAAAAAGGATGATGTTTCTCCAACTAAGTAAAGAACGAAATAAATCTATGGCCGACTTGAGAAAACAAACAACACTCACTAATAAAATCTAGGAATCAAACCAAACAAACAAACCTTCTTATTTCGAAGTCACTAGTTGGTCATGAAATCTAACGTCACAAAGTCAAGAAAAGAAGGGGATGGGATAAGTGGGTGGAAAAATTACATTGACGAACTGCTTAACAAACTTACATCCTGATGCAAGATTACACACATAATCGTGGGTATACCCTCCAAGGAGCTCGAGTGAGTTTGGCCAACGTCGATTCCAGGTACCGTGAAGACTTTCCCCTCCACAATCACCTCATGTAAAGACCCTAAAGAGATAGGCTACTAAGGTTACCAACTACAAAAGTGATGCCCGGGGAAACAGTTGACAGTCCGATCCACGCGCAAAGGTAGGGTATCTAGCCCAAAATCAACTTGAAAGGCTTCCACTCATCATTATGGGTATTGTTGGGCCCTTCATTTTTGGATTAGTAATTGAGCAAGTTTTGACTGAGCATGAGTTGTGCAAGCTTCAACAGAGGCTAGACAACATAACGATAAAGAGCAATAGAAATAAGTTGTGAAAGTCAGTGCAACGCCAGCTAAGCAACATAACAACATGGAAGCGCGCAAGATGAAATAGAAGACACAACCCAGCTATATATAGGGTTGAACATAAGTGTAAAAGGGTTGTTGACATTGTTTTTGTTGTTGGTCATTTGATTATGAGTTGGTTCCAAGTTGATTGTTGGGAGTTGAGTCAATTCAAGTCTTGAGTCTGTAATGAATTTGATCTATTAGTTTGAAAATTGGAGCTCCACAACATGAGTCCAGAGTCAAGAGTCTATACAGCATACTACTATGTAATTCTGAGTCTGTAATCAGAGAAATATTCTGAAGATAATATGAAGAAGGAACTAAATTTTCAAATATGATGTGTCTCTGTGTGTTTTCCTTATGCATTACAGTTCTTCTTTCTGGGTTATAAGTTCTACTCGATGGTTCTGTGTTTAGATGCTTGTTATTAACGTAAGTAGGTTCGATTCTTGCGTATATATGTTTCAGATCTATTTATGTCTCTTGCGCAAGATCGAGGATGAGTCCTAAAGGCTCAATGGATCCTCTTGAGTCTTTTCCCTACCCTTCCCTATATATTTGTCTTAGCAGTGCTTCGGGTGAGACTTATTCTCTTTGGAGGAGATGAAAATTCCAGTGCTCTAGACTACACAGTACCTTTTGTTGGTAACCTAAGAACGACCCTGGTCTAATTAAACTTGTGCCAACAAAATGGTTTCATTGTCGGGACCTGCGTTAAAAGGGAACCTATAGGGAGAATTCTTTCACAGATCCATAGATCTAGTATTGATCAATGGTGGGAAATAAACTATGATGCCTTCATAGGGAAAGAAGTAGAACTGAGGAGAAAATCGGTGGAAAACATTCACGAAGAAATCTTTTGTTCAGAAAGATTGAGTGACCAGTACGAGATTTTTTGGGTTAAATTCATGGAATAATTTTTCCACTGGATAAAGAGGCTCCAAGAAGCTCCACATTTCCAAGGACGAGTCAAGAGGATATGCACATGGGACACCGAAAATCTAGCAACACATCAGAGGTTGGTTGTCCAGTCACGCGAGTAGTTGATTTCTGGGTCAGCACCACATTAGAAGGATATATCATCAATTTTGCAGTTGAGAACCACCAATATTTATTGTGAGCAGAGGCAATTTTCAAGAAAGACACAAGGGGAAGACTGTTGAGAGAAATTCCCCTATGGATTAAGGTTTTCTTGATGTAGGAGGGGATGTTGACTATGTCCCTGGCTGAGATGGCAATGTAAACACCCTCGCTTGGAGTAGGGCAAGGGGGGTGAGAGTCATGGCATGAGAGAGGGGAAGGGTTCTTTGACAAATGGGGGGTAAACAATAAGAAAAAAACTCAATATATGACCGAGCCTTGAGGAGAGACACCATAGTTGAGAATTGGTGGAGCTGGAAGATCAAGAAAAAAACAATACAATCTGATAAGTTGAGAAAAGAAGGTGGATCAGGAGAAGTAGAGGAAAGATAGATGGAAGAGTTGCAGAAGATGAGAAGACAAAAATGACTAGCTAGCCAAATATTAAATGAGAGAGAAGCACAGAGAGAAAGAATTCCCCAGAATATGGGACAAGAAGGAGAAGGTGCAGACATAAGAGAGGAAGAAGCCAGCATGAATCTTGAAGAAGAAAGAGAAGATTCAGCCCCAATAAGAGGAGAGATCATAATCCAGTCGAAGAGATCATCCCAGTGGAAGCAAATGAGACCCCCTAGACAAAAAACAACCACCCCGAAGCCAGTGGCACCAACCCCAAATCACCCATACCCCAAGTGTCTTCTATACAAGAAGTAAGTTCAATACTACCTTCTCATGCTAGTTCTGTTCTAGTACAATTAATTAGTCAGTCACAACCAAGAAGTGCGAGTACAAGGAGGATATTCAAATCCCCTGGTAGATCGCAAGCAAGACTATTAGGGTTCATATTGATAGGAACAAAGAGATCAGCAATGGTTGGCCATGCGGGAGGTTCGATTTCCTGATACCCATAATTTTGGGGTAAGGGAGATGAAGATGTTGAGAAGCACTAGTTCTTGTGTGAAGAAATCTAGAGATCTGGAGGGGCTCTGAATGAAAATAATTTGGTCAAGTTCCAGACTACCTTGAGAGGTCGCACTCTCAAGAAGTACATGAAGATCATTGAGCTGAGAGAGTCAGGATCGCAAGGTCAAGCGTTCATGCTTGGCCAGGTATGGACAAGGTTCATAACAAAGTTCAAACTACCCCAGTAAGAACAACAGGATCTATCGGAGTTGCGTGAGATCCAGCAGTGGGAAGGTGAATCAGTCTGGGATTACAGCCAAAAGTTTAAAGATGCCATAGGGAGGTTGGCACATCCAATCCATGAAGAACATCAAAGGGAGTGGTACATTCAGGGGTTGCTTCCTCTTACTCAGATTTATCTAATGAAACAACAGATAGCCACGTTAATAGACACCTTGGAACAATCGATGAATATTGAAGCCATGGTGGGATACCTTGGGAGCTTGAGAGTGACCAGACCCCCAGCAGATGCGAATCTAGTGCAACTACAAGGGAATATATCGGCACTTATAGAAAATATTCAAGAGTTGATGATACCCAGACCAGGACGACCATAGGTTTGGTGCACCAGATGTTATACAAAAGGTCATATGTCGAATGAATGTCCGCGAATAAGGGGAATGGGATCTCAAGTGTCGACGAACTTACCATTCCACAACCCCACTATGTATCATGCTTTTCCAGGAGGCCAAGCAGCACCAACAACTGAGTATTGTGAAATATGTCGAATCCATGGGCATGGGCCAAGACAGTGCCCCATTGTGCAGAAATATTTGACAATACCAAATATAGTACACTATGATTTATGCGCATCTACCACGCACACTACCAATCAATGTAGAGATTTGGATGCACTTGTAGACAGGTTATACCGAACAACATTCAGGGTGAATGAAAACCCTCAGGGACCAGGAAGAGGTTGAGGAGGTGGAGCCGGAGGAGACTTCTGAGGAGGAAGAACTGGGGGAAGAGGGTCAAGAAGATGTTATAACTATGATGAGAAAGGTTACATAGTTGGATATTGTCCTCATCCAAGGCGATCATGGTTCTCTCATTGAAAAACAAATGGGCACGCAACTGAAGACTGCCTAGAATTAATTGCAAAATGGGAGGCTAGAGTATGAAAAAGAGGAACTAACCTCATTAGTTCAGAAATCAAGAGGGTTATTAAGGGGAAATTTCCCAACCTTAATATTGTTACTCGAGGAGGAGCAAAGAAATGAGCTGATGTTTATACTCTACCTGATATCCAGAAAGCAACACCTAAAGAAGACAGGTATGACCCTCTAAAACAAAATCTATTCTTTAAATATGCCATAGAAATATTTCAGAATATTCCTAGCCCAGAGATGCAAGAGAAACCCCCAGAGCCTATTATTTATCCTAAGATGGTGCAAGTTCCTGCTTCACTCCCTGCACCTAGAAACCCTGTATCCATGCCGAGACAACCTGAGCAACCTCAAAATGTAGTTGCCCTTTGGTTTCATTTATTCTCTGACATTATGGGGAATGATCAACTAACATAAAAGTTGTGCAATGCACTATACCTAGTTTTAGGGAACGAAGAACCCCTAGAGCCAAGAATAAGGGATAATCTTCCTGAGAAGAGTACTCAGAGAGTGTAGCGAAGGAAAGTATGAACCAAAAAAGAATTCAGACTAGTAGCCCAGTTAGATGAATTTGATATTAAGGACATCATGTTGGATCCAGTATCCAATGTGAACATTTTTCCTAAGAAGACCCGGGAAGCCTTAGGAAAACCTAGGGTGGCATATTCCCTAATTCAGTTAAGAATGGAAAACCAGTATTGTATCTTCCCCATAGGAAGGATGGAGAATGTATAAATAGATGTTGCGGAAGTAAATACAGTGGATGACTTTGAGGTCATTGAGATCATGGGAGATAAGGACCCCTACCCTTCACTACATGGCATTGATTGGACCTATGACAAGTATGCAGTAATCGACTTAAAGAAAGACACCATGACCTTTGAGGCTGAGGGAATCAAGGTATTTCAACCTTTCGATCCATATGTAGGATACAAGTATATAGAACCAACAACCAATAATATGGAGGGAGAAGACTTGGACCAGTTGTGCACCGTAACAGAAGGAACATGAAACGATTATATAAATTCTATTGTTGATGGATCTGTAAGTTGGAGAAGCATACAGTCAGCAGATGAAGACTCGGAATTGGCTTTTGATAGTTGGAAACAAGGTTCACATGAATGATTCTCAAGAAGATGCGCAGCTGTCAGAGTGACCAGATGGGTTGAGACCAAATTTAGAGAACACCCAGTATACGATGGCACCTCAGATCCAGACATTTTTCTTCTCAACATGGAAGAAAATGTAATAGAAGATCAAATAATCTCGGTACTAGATGTATCTTTTCAGAACACCCCTTCCAGATGGTGAGCTAATCATAAAGTTGTACTCAGAACTTGGGATGAGGTGGAGCAAGATATCAAGTGTAGTTTCCATAATACAGAGTAGTTGGAATCAGAGATGCAAATAGATCTCCAAGTTGCACAACTGTTCAACAGAGAATCGGATTCTAGAACACATATTGAACAGTGTTTGACACAGTGGCAAGATGCAAGGATACCCTCTCACTTCTTGGTCCAGGTATTTTCCCACTCCCTAAGTCCAATCCTGAAATATTGGTTTATACATGAAGAAACCAAAAGACAAACTAATGACTGGAAAACACTGGTAGCTCAATTTTGTAAGGAATTCCCATTTACAAGTAAGTACCTTGAGCTTGAAGTAGTCCTGCAAAATATTAAAGAATTTTTTTTTACAAATAATGGTAATCAGAAATCAAACTTATTGGTATGCGCCAAACATAAACAATAACTCCAGACTAATCTCCACTTTTCCTCAATTGATAAACCTATATAATGATACTATATTAACATAGATTTAGAAATCCTAGATGACTTAAGGGAATTGAGGAACCTAGCCATCAAAGAGACAGAGGGGAGCATAGAAATCCAAAAACCATACCCAGCCAGACTGATAGTTCCTACAATCACCCATTAAAATTGTGCAAAATCAATATAGGGACCACAAATCAACCCAAGATAGCTATGGTGGGAGACTACTGGGATGAGAAAACCAATCAAGAAATATAGAGTTTGTTGCGAGAATATGAGGATTTGTTACCAAAGACTATTTCAGAGTTAAATGGAATCAAAGTAGTTATGGGAGAAATGAAGATTGAATTGAAACCAGGATCCAAGCCTGTTAGACATAGACCATATTGTCTTAACCTTAGAGTAAAATAGAAGGTTAAGAAGGAGATAGACAAGATGTTGGAAGCAGGTCTCATTTTTGCAATAGAAGAAGCAGAGTGAGTTGAACGATAGTTATTCAAAGAAATAAAGGCACAGAGGATATTAGAGTCTGTGTAGACTACATAAGTCTCAACTATGCCTGTGTGCATGACCCTTTCCCAACACCCTTTACAGACGAGGTGCTTGAACAGGTTGTGGGGAAGGAAGCATACTCATTCACAAATATATTTTCAGGATACCACTAAGTTAGGATCAATGAAGAGGACAAAAAGAAAACCACTTTCATAACAGAATGGGGATCCTTCACATACAATGTGATGCCATTTGGCTTAAAGAATGCCCCTGCAGTTGTTTCAAGAATTGTGATAGCAGCTTTTAGAGAGTTCATTCAAAAATTTATATAATTCTATATGGATGATTGGACAATATATATCCTGCTCAAGGAACATGTAGCATTGTTGTGGCTAATGTTTGACAAATGCAGAGAGTTGTAGATCTCATTGAATCTTAGAAAGTGCACCTTCTGTGTACCCCATGGGATCTTGTTGGGCCACATAGTCTATCGATAAGAAGTATTGGTAGACCCAGCCAAAGTTGCATTCATTTTCAATATGACACCACCTACGAGTGCTAAATAGTTTTGCTCCAAACTAGGACACACATATTACTATTACAGTTTCATCCGAAGATATGCCAACATTACTGCACCTCTAGAAAACCTACTGAAAATAGATGAACCGTTTCAATGGATTCCAGAATGTGATAAAGAATTTGAGACACTCAAGGATAAACTCATCACAACACTGACTCTGATATTCCCAAACTGGGAGAATGAATTTGGCATCCATGTAGATGCTTCAAGAATTTCCTTAGGAGCCATCTTAATGCAACCTAGAGATGGAGCTATGGATCACCCTATCTATTTTGTGAGTCGGAAGTTTTCGCAAGAAGAGCACAACTACATAATGACAGAAAGGGAGGGCTTAGCCATGATTTATGCTTCACGGAAATTTAGACATTATTTGTTAGGTTCTCATTTCAAGTTCTTTATTGATCACTCTGCATTAAAGTATCAAGTTAAAAAACCAGTGTTAAAAGGAAGAATTTGTAGATGGTTGTTGTTATTTCAGGCATTTTCCTTCGAAGTTATCATCAAGCCGGGAAGATGCAACGTCGAACCTGATCACTTGTCTAGGTTAGTTTTAGGGGAAAGTGTTGGAGCAGTAGATGATCAACTCCCATATGCAGACTTGGTCAGGATTGAGGCCATACTAGAGTACTTGGAGGAGATAACAGTCCTCCTAAGTATAGGGGCTTGTCCAGAAACATATTACACATCCCAGAAATGCCACATGGTTGTTAGAGAAACATATTACCAATTGATCGTCGGACAATTTTATAAACTAGGACTAGACAACATCCTCAGACGATGTGTCACGGATCATGAAAGACAAGATATACTCTAGTAATGGCATAGTGGAGTTGTAGGAGGCCACATAGGATGAAAGGCCACTGAACAAAAAGTTCTCCAGGAAGGACTTTGGTGGGAAACACTCTTCAAGGATGCAAACGTATATGTTAGATCGCATGATGTTTGTCAACAAGTGGGTAAGCCATCACGCTGAGACGAAGTACCACTACAACTAGTTAGAGCTCTACAAGAATTTGAGAAATGGGCAGTTGACTTCATTGGACCAATCAACCCTATCAGCAAGAATTCAAAGGCTAGGTACATCATTACCGCTACCTTACCCGTTGGGCAGAAGCAGTAGTTGTATAGGACTGTTCGACAGATACTACTGCCAGGTCCATTTTTGAGAATATCATTACTCGGTTTGGATGTCCCAGGAGCCTGACCAGCGATAAGGGAGCTCATTACATTAGCATCAATATAGCAACACTTACAAAAGAATTCATGATTCAACATCACAAGAGCAGTCCCTACCACCCGCAGGCCAATGGAACAGTCAAATCCTTCAACAAGATTATGGAAAGGGGGTTGACAAAGGTATGTTGTGCAAACTGGGAGGACTGGGATGAAAGAGTTCCAGCCATACTATAGGCATACAGTACAACCGCAAAGAAACTCCATAGGTACACACTGTTCCAATTAGTTTATTGGAAAGAGGCAGTGGTGCCTGCATAATTTATCACTCCAAGTTTGTATATTGCACAAGTCACACATATGTCAAAAGAGGAATCCATTGCGTAGAGACTTATGGAGTTACAAGAACTCAAGGAGACCAAATTTCAAGCAGACTTCCATCAGTCGGTTGAAAAGGAAAGACAAAATGATTGGCAGGACAAGAACATTAAGACTAAGGTATTTACGTAAGGAGACAAGGTGCTACTCTACGATAGTCGGTACCAGAAGCATCCTGGCAAGTTGTGCATGCACTGGTTGGGACCATTCATAATTGCAGAGATCCAACCCTCATAAGCAGTCAGACCCATGCAAATGGATGGTGTGCTATGACCAGGATGGGTGAATGGCATTCGCATGAAGCCCTACCTGTCTCAAAACTAAGAGGGACTATTGTTCTAGTCTGAAGGAGGTTGTACATTAGTTAGATTTGAGGTTTTTGAAATTTTTGTAAATTCAGTTAATAATGTCGATGTGCACAGTGTTGCGCCATGACACATAATTCATTTTCTATTTAAGTGTTGTTTGATACAGAACTAATGACTCAGCAGTGTAGGATCTGAAACATAAGAGAATCCATTAATGACAGTCATTACTATGACAGGGACAATCTTTGTGTTCGGAGGGAGGATGAATCCGAATATGATTTGAGTCCATGTGCCACATGAACTCAGTCTAGTCACAACCTTTATTTCCATTTGGTACCATGTATGAGGTTAGTTAAGCCATAAAGTTGAGTTATGAAAAGATTCCATCGGATTTCGCACCGGAATACCCACTTGTCAAACGGAAAGGTATGAAATCGACCACGTCCCTATCCCACTCACGCAAATAAGTAAATGCCAGAATTGCCCAATAGGATTTACCCTGTTAAATAATCTCATCGGAAAACTCAGATCCAGTTGCGTCCATACGGTCATGATGAATAACAGTTATCGCTAAACTTTCCCACTAAGCCAAGTATAAGGCCCTGAGAACTCGCCCGAGAACACATCGTTTCCAAAAGAACATAGATATTTCTGAATTCAATAGAGAGAACCAGTCTACACAAGTGTGAAAGTCCTTAGTGTACCATAGAAGTGGGAATGTCGAGAGCCACGACAAGATGAAGTTCCATGTCTAAAGAAGCAATACAATACAAGCTCTACGACCCACGAGTTGAGATTGTAGGTGATCTCAAAGGGAAGGTGGAGCATGTCAAGCTCCTCGATATTGAGCTAACAGATCCAGCCATGTTTCCTCGTATAAAAACAAATGTATTTTGGGATATGGCTCCAGATGGATTAAGAGGCATGTAATTTGTGCAAAAATCAGAATTCATCAATTTATTCATTTCAACCATCATGAACCTGAGATACCTACCAATCTTTGGTATCATTGGTGAGGTTGCGCGGTGCACAAAATTTTTGATAAGCAGGGTGCATGACAGAAGTCTATTGTTGGATAAGCGATATCCAATCCATATTGAAGACATCCAACAACTTATTGGACTATCCTCCCAAGCAGAGGATATGTCAAAAGGATTCCAAGGTCCTGGTAAGCATGGAAAAAAGAAAGGCGAGCTCAGCATGTATGAGAAATTCAACACAAAGCAGGGGGGATGCACAACAGTAATCAAACCCATATTACCCAAGACAGTCTGGACTGGCTGTTACATGGGCCAGGATTCCCTCTGAAAAGAGGAACACACTTGATCCACATAACATTGATTTCATTTTTTTTGGATACCTTGACTATGTGAAGGGATATCGGCTTATTGATCTTTCCTCAAACCGGCTCATCATTGAGCATAGTTTCCAATTCGAGGAATGTGTCTCGAATGTACCTCAGCAGCTTCATGCAGACACCTTTACTCTTCCACCTATCCGAGATGATGAGAATGCACATGTCGACTCTTCTTCAGACGAGAGTTTTGATTCAGAGGACTTAGAGGATTCATATTTAGATTCAAATTCAATACAGTCATATGTAGAGTCAGAGCATCCAGATGCACTTGCAGAGCCAAAGTAGAGGCCCATGTGGGCACAAACTACTCTTCAGGATGCAGGGGATATCGTAGGTGATCTAGCCAATACTAGGAGGACTCGATCTAATTTCGAGGAGCCTCCTATTGCACTCAATACCATTGAACCATTGCCTTCCATGCATATTTACTTGGTTCAGTCTTCAAATCCACATTCTTATGGAAAGGTTGCTGGAAATCCCTTTTGGAAATTTGCCATGCAGGAGGAGTACAACTCCCTCCTCGAGAACCAAACTTGGGATCTGGTTCCCCTTCCTTCTGGGAGGAAACTTGTCAAATGCATATGGGTCTACAGGACCAAGAGTGCAGCAGATGGACAAATCAACAGATACAAATCTAGGCTTGTCGCCAAAGGCTTTCAGCAAGTTCATGGTATTGACTATGATGAGACCTTCGCTCCAGTAGCGAAGATGGATTTCATGCCATTGGCACTTTCCATTGTGGCAGCCAAGGGATGGGAAGTCCATCAGATGGACATGAAGAATGCATTTCTTCACGGTGATCTCTCTGAGGAGATCTACATGAA